>JBBMFX010074070.1:0-10445 GCA_037832545.1 Rhabdalestes septentrionalis
GAGCAAGACCCTTAACCCCAAGTTGCTCCAGGGAGACTGTCCCCTGTAGTTAGGGAATGGAATTCGCTTTGGATAAAGGCGTCTGCTAAATGCCGTAAATGTAAATATTGCACATCCCTATCAATTAGCTATGAAGTTTCATGGGGCCAGAGAGTGGACCTAAACTGAACCAACCAGAACAAACCATTTGGTAACCAAATTGTTGTTTGTGCAGTTAGCATTTTAGCTCCAGTGCCATACTGAAGAAGTGGGCTTGGCCGAATGGGGTGGCAAAACATTGTTTTTCGGGCACATTGCCAGTTTGTTTTTCAAATTATACAGTTATAGACATACACCAGATTGTGGCAAATTTCATCTGTATGTCTTGTAAAGGTGACATTATCTGCATTTAATAATGTTCCTTATAAGAGTTTACCTGATGAAGCGTTGCTCGTCATGGACACAACAGGAGCGCCTGCAACGAAAAGTCGAACTGTGTTAAACACGTCCAAACTGGCATGGTGACACCTGATTCATTGTTAAATATCGATTATATCAATTTGCAATTGGAAACATCACCTAAGGCCTCTAGGCTGGAGTGGTCGCTTAATGGACCTCCGGTTACATTGCTGGTCATCTTCCATCCATTAGCAGCAGAAGAGCAGGTACTCATCTGACATGTGCTGTTCTTAAAGCTACAATTGTCCACAAAGGAGACGGGTGCATCTGATGTTAAAGAGAACAAGTTGATTATGAACACTGAAAAGCCTTTGCTCTTTGTCCCCCATGTATCTTTTTCCAACTACACCACAACTGACATGTCTATATAGAAGTCTAAATAGATGTTTTGTATCAGATAGATATTTACAGAGTTAAAGAACCCTCATATAGTCAGTCATAGCACTAGGTAACAGGGCTGCCAACTCTCACGCAATGAGCCACACCTCCGATTTCTCACGCTGAAAATCGATTTTTTTCTATTTTTCCCCTTGATCACACTCCTCAACGGTAGGCGGGCCACCGAATGTCGCAGCAAATAAAGCCCCCCCCCCGTCCGCTCACCGCTCGGTATGTAAGTAATTTCGCAAAGCCAATGGTCAATGCTTCATGGCACTCATTTAAAATGCATTAACTCGTAGTATTATAAACAAAGGGCTAAAATATAAAATACGTACTGCATTTATAAAGCTTGCTGATTGCAAGCGTGTCTGCGGAGCTCAGGCCGTAGCGCTGACCAATCACATTTTGAAACTGAGGGACTTTGGTGATGATTGTTCTCCCTATCCCAGAGGAGAAATCGATCTGTCCATAGTGCATCACAGATGTGTAATCATATGGAATTCCTTGCAGTGTACTCTCCTGCTCAGTCGCCTTGTCAAAGTTATGTGAGTAATCTGAAAAACACGTAAACCAAACCAATTCATTATGCTGAGCATAGCTCGTGTATTTGCTATGTTTTAAAAGGGTTCAGAAACACAGCAGTGACCTGAAATGATGTTCTCATAAACGATGGTCACGTAGTCGTCCCGATCGTACCGGCTCTGTTCATGAAATAAGCCCAGACAGTGAAGAAACTCATGCTCCACAATGCCGAGGTATGCACACCCATTTCCAATAGAGATCTTCTGCTGCCCACCAATTTTCCCGATGTATGACCAACACCTGTAAAAAAGAGATCTATTTTAAAACAGGTCTGCAGTCTCTTTAATCTTTCTGGAAACCCTTTCTAGGTGTTTTTAAAATTCTTTTAAACAAAAAGGTCCTGCATTGATGTTTTGATCAAATCAAGTCTGTCATTTGTTTCTAGAGGATCCATGGGCAGAAACGCTAACTGCATGAAAAAAGCTTCAGATCAGAAATGTCAAAGGGGAACAGAATGGAAGAAAAACAGAACATCAGCAGTAGAACAGAATAAACAGATGAAGATTAATGCCAGTAAAATGGAGACATGGAGCAATCCATTAAGTCTACAGGCACAGTGTGATCAGAACATCACTGTTGACAAAGTTCTTCCATTCAGGTTTAGAGTTTTTTGCCATTTGAATTCACACTCGCAATGAATTACAACTTATTGACAGGACTGTGGACAGGACCCTTAACCCCAGTGGCTCTATTGATGCAGTATGCAGTGTCCTATTTTTGTTCTCCTTTAACAGTCAAAAGATCCTATGCAAGTATGCCCACCTTTGTCATATATGTGCAGTGTGTAGTTTAAAATTACAGACTGTAGTGCAGGCATCACCAAATGGCGGAACGCGGTCCTGATCCGGACCGAGTGAATGTTCTGTCCGGACCCGTGACCAGTCTGGTAAATTCACGAGCTTTTCATTTGGACGGTCGTGGCTACAGACAGCGGGTGCTGCTAATCCAGTTAATACAACAACAGCTTCACTCGCTAGTTTACTAGTGATGGAAAGTTCGGCTTATTTCAGAGAGCCGTTTCTTCTGGCACAGCTCCCAAATAGTAGCCGGTGTTCTGGCAAAAAGTGATCGTCTGCCAGAACTTGATTGCCGTCCGCGGGAGCACGCTCAGCTTCTTAAAGCTGTAGCGCCCAGATTAACTTGCTTGATATCATTCAGGAGGGTTCTATTTGACACATTATACTGCAAACAGACCCTTATAACTGCTAAAAATACCCTGAAAAGGAACATTAAAAATGATAATATGCGGTTTTCAAGCTGCCAAAAAGTGATTACAATTTATAAGATGTGACTGTCACAGGTTATGAACTGCAATCACTTTTTGGCAGCTTGAAAACTCCATGTTCTCAGTTTTAATGTTCTTTTTAAGTTATTTCCGCAGTTATAAGGGACTGTTTGCAGCATAATGTGTCGCATTTCAACCTCCTGAATGATATCTAGCTAGTTTGAAGTAGAAACAGTATTTCAGTCAAAAGTTATAAGAAGTAATCACTTTTTTGGCAGCTTGAAAACCGCATATTACCATTTTTATTTCGCTTTTCAAGATATTTAGCAGTTATGAGGGTCTGTTTGCACTATAATGAGCCCCTGCCCAACACACAAAACTACTCGTAGATAATGACCCAAAACCTGAGCCGACCCGAGGAAAAAAGCAAATAGTTTACAACACGTTTTCATGGATAATGGAATGTGTTTTGTAACTTAAATGTATTTGCCTGGGACTTTTATTTGTGGTTAAAGAGTTAGTTGGGCACTCAGATCATTTTCTGCATTGGAAATGAACAATACATTTTGAGTAAACTATGTGAAAATGTAGAAACAGGGGAAGGCTAAAAGACACAAGATCAGGGGCGTAGCACACAGGGGTGCGCGGGAGATTCAACACCCCCACTTTTGTTAAAATGTGATTCCACCTGCCCACTTTGGTCAGATTATATTGTATTAAATTGATTAAATTGCATTTATAACTTGGCATCCCCATCTCAGAACACCCACACTTTTGGAAAGCTTGATACGCCCCTGCACAAGATGGACTTCAGTTCGGACCTTCTACTGGGACGAAATGTAATAACTGGACCTCGGTAACTTTTAATTGATTACCCCTGCTGTAGTGCATCTGTTTCATTGCATCATTTGTTTGCCCCTTTAGCCTGCTGTTTTGAACTGTTTTTGAGCTGAGTGAGGAACAGAAACTGTTTAATTAATTAAAATGTTTGTGAATGTACTGTACCCGGTTAGCGATTCCACAGATACAGAGTTGTTTTCTGTTGTCCAGGGCTTAAAGTCAATACAACCTAACAGTCTCAGATGCTCAAATGCTCTTAAAATAACTCCTTTGTCGTTCATGCCTGAAATAGCAATAATTAAAAAATGAATACTAATTTAATTAATTATGTTTATATATCCCAACACACACACACACACACACACACACACACACACACACAATCACACACAGGTGCATAAGAAACATCTATAAATGTCAAAAGAATTCTTACTGAGGCTGTTGTTTAGCACATAGGGGACATATTTATTCCACCGGTACTGGTCTCCTAAAACCGCACTCCTTTGAAGCCCGGAACCGTGCTAGTTTTAAAGAGTTTTTTGAAGACATAATACATAAATGCAGCACTATATATACACAACTCTGACACATATTTTGAAACATATATAGATATATATATATATATAAACACTGCACTTACCTTCATAATGTCTCCTTCCAAGAGATTTAATCCTGGAGAAATAAAGGAACATATGTAATTATATTATGTGCTATGCACATATTTTTGAATGCCGCAGAAGAATATTATTGAATAAATAAGTCACAAGGCATGCTGTATATTAATTGTCTGTATTTATGAGTATATGGTATATGTATTTATTAATTATAGCTAACATATTAGGAAACTGAGTTACACTAATGTTCAAAATGTTTCTAAACCAACTGCAATCATATTAATAAGTATAATTTTATTATGCTATAATTAAGGGTGTCAAGTGATTCAAAATTAACTGCATTAATTACAAGTTCTGAAATTAATCTAAATCTGAATTAATCACACACATTTTTGCTGTAAATTAATATTAAAATGTAAATAAACTTGCGCCTATGAGTGATTGATGAACAACACAGACTTTCAGCATCTCTATTATTTGAAAACTGTATTATTAAATAACTGTTTTGCATTGTTCTTGGGCAGTAAAAGTCACAGCACTCAAAAATATGACCTGATATGTTGAGTGGAAAACAACGTGAAATTGTAATTAATTGTTGGAAATTAGTTTGTTACTTTGACACCCTTAATTATAATAATAAAGAGTAGGTATAATGCTATTGGTTGAAGTACATCCAGCTAAACTCTTTTTTATTCAGTATAATTCAGTACTAATGATGAAAATGAGTATTAAATAATGCAAATATGTATCAGCCTGTAGTTATATATTTACAATAGTTCCTTGATACCTTGTCAACACAATATTTGGTCATCAAGATTCAAATATGAAGTATTCTGGGCAACAGGTTAAGAAAGAAGCTCTAGAATCCAGCTTATGTTTCTCGTCATTATAGAATACTCTATAGCTCTGTTCATTACCCAGTATCTAAAAAATCTACAAATCTATGAAGGTAAAGAACAGTAGCATCACAACAGAATCATTTTATACCAGCACCTGCAAAAAAATAGCTTACCTAGGTTTATGTCATTTATGTCCTTCCTACTGTAATTACCCTCTACAAAAAGAGAAGAGGACATGCAATGAAAGAACATGACATATTAAAACTGACAGTATTATATTGAACAGCCATCCCAAAACTGTCTGGAAATCTGGAAATCAGTGGGCCACCCACACCTTTAAAAAATATATGATCATACTTTTTATTGTTAATATATAATCAGAAATATGTCATGTTCAATTTAAATTTCATTACAAATATATTTATATATACACTTAACAAAAATATAAACGCAACACCTTTGTTCCTGCTCCGATTTTTCATGAGATGGACTTAAAGAATTTGCGATATTGCCGCCTGGAGAGCAGCTTTTAAGGTGGAACGAATATTTTGAATGGGAGCTGAGCAAAAGGAGATACCTTCAGCGTCGTACGGCCATTCACGAATTTTCCAGGACGAACAAGTTCCAGTCCACCCCTACATATGAGCGACGCGTTGGGAGGGGGGTGGGATGGGCCTTTTAAATCACTAGGGGGGGGCAATGCCTTCTAATGGCCCCCTTGGCGCGGCACTGGAAGAGAGTATCTATTCCCGAACGCGAGCCTGTGACGTGTACTGGGGGGCGTGGTTTCCCGAATACAAATATTTGTAAAAATTTTTGTCCGAATACGTTATTTGTAAAAAACACGTTATTTCTGCCAATCCGAATACCGTATTTGTATTTGTCTCCACCCCTAAAATATATATATATGTATATTAGGGGTGTGCAAAGCGGCCGCTGTTCTTATCTCTATTTGTATTTGTTGAAAGGGGGAAAGTATTCTTATTTGTATTTTATACGAGTAAAATTCATTATGCTGCGTGCATATTTTGTACGCCCCCTCTCATGAACTTGAGCGTGTGCTGTGGGGCCAAGGTATCTAAAAGTTGCACACAATGTGGACATCATGAAAATACTCCTTTATATTGAACCAATTCACCAAGTGAAGCAGCAGGCGGCAATGTGTGTACCGTGCTCGGGGTACCTCAGAGGTTCCTAGCGGTCTTGGGGATCCACCCATGACTTTCTGATTGCAGGGAATGTGCCCTAACCACGCGACCGTGTGATGAAGGGGCGGGGGTGGGGGGTTGGGGATTGGCGGGGTTCCCGAATACAAATATTTTATATTTGTCCAAATACCGTATTCATACAAAACACGTTATTTGTGCCTTTCCGAATACCGTATTCGGGTTTGGCACCCCCATAAAATATACCTGGGATAAGCTTGTAACTGATGACACTAAACTGTTTTTCTCTTTTCAGATCCAGGTCTGTTTGATGTCTGCTGTGTCTAATTGCAGTATTTTATATTTGGTTGTTTTTTCTTTATGCTAAGGTTTTCTTCATGAACTCAACATTGTTTTTCCAAACAAAATGTTTAAATTCCTTAACGTATTATTTTAACTTTGAGTACAATGCGTGTGTGTGTGTGTGGACCCCCTGAAACAGCAGTGGCGACCCACTGGCCACCCCATGTAAAAAAATTCTAGCTCCGCCACTGCCCGGGCGCAGAGTTCATGGCTGCCCCTGCTTCACTTGGTGAACGGGTTAAATTCAGAGGAGAAATTTTGTGCTGTTCACACTGTGTGCAGTGGTGTGTTCACGTGTGACCGATTAATTATATAGTATTGTGCAAAACTCTTAGGCAACTATTAAAAGTCTTTGAATCTGTTTCTATCAGCAGTGGATTTCTTTTTGCCAGCAAACCCCCAAGTGAACATTAACTCAAACAAACAAAAAGCATTTAAAAATAACAAGATTTGTTTTTTTCTAAAAAGGAGTTTATATTTTGTGAGCTGGTTAGAAGAACTTTCCATAAGCAGTAGACCTGATTTAATCTAATGAGCCGAACCAGGAATCTGATTGCAGCTAAAATTAATATTAGGCTTCCATGAGGTAAGAGGTCTGGAAATGGTTAGTAGAACAATCTGCCACAAATAAAACCAAACTTTACTGTAATAATGTGAATTGTACAATATAATAACACTTATATAATAACACTTATATAATAACACTTACTTAACACTACTGTCCAGTAGTAAACAGGTTTTAAGTATAAATTCCCCATTAAATATAAATGCCTAAGATATTGGCACAGTGCTGTATATGTATGTACACATAAAAATCAGAAAGCTGACTTATAATTTATTTGATTATTTGAAACATTCTTATGAGCTTACCTATAACCTTTGGTTGTGGCTGATGAGGAAAAAATATGTTCACGTAAAATAAATGATTGAAGCAAATTTATAAAAACATTTTATGCATGGAGTCAGCATAATTCCTTTAGTACACTTACCATCGATGATATGGGGCAGATGGCCAATCCCAGCAGAAGAAAATGAAGAATCTCCATTGAAACTGTAAATTAAGTAAAATTTTATTTTTTGGAAACCTGTTGCATGCTTAAAATAGTTATAGTGTGGAAATGTTGTATAACTAAGTACAACTGATCATGAAAACATTTAATCTCAGCAGTAAATTAAGTTTTAACATAAGGACTACTATTAACATCCTCACAGTAACATTTTTTTTTCTTTAAGAAGAAGTAAAACTGCAATTAAGTCTAAAGCAGTCAAAAGGAAGAATTGCCACAGACCAGATGAACTCTTTCGCCGTTGGTGGAATAACTGGAAACTGAGCCACAAATCATGATATATATACTGTTGGTACTTCCTCATTTTCAGTCCAGTCCCTCAACCTGACCAGTTTCAGAGAAATTATTTTTGTTTATTGCACAACAAAGAGACGGAAGGATTATTTAAGCAGAACCTACACATCTACCCATCTACAACATTCCTTCAGGACCATGGTGTAACACAACAACAGAACCAGGGACACCACAATACTGCAAGTAAGATAAAACACATAGTACCAACAGAAAGTGATAGCCCAGTCAGCTAGAAAAACAAGAATCAAGAATGTCTTAAGTGGTTTCTTGTTTCGTTCAACAAGTTTTTGCTGCATGTTCACAACGGTTATTCATTCCTGCGATTTCCTGCATTTCAGGTTAATAAGAAAGTGTAAAAGAAGTCATCATGCTGTGCACGACTACTCAGTAAATTAAACAACATTCCTTCATGACATGGGCAACGGAAACATTAATTTAGGTTGACATTAGTTGCCATTTTGGATAGTTAGCAACTAGTATATAAATGGATGTCATGTCAGGCCCGTCTTGGCCACACAGTTCATCGCCAGAGTATTAGGAAACACTTAACCTGGACCAGGTGAGAGTGCTGAGTGAGGAACTTTTGTGTTTGTCATTAAATAAAGTATCAGAACCACATCCGCATTTCCAGTGCTCCCTTTCATCCAGCTGACTTGATAATGGGTGAGATCTAAAACTCGAAGACCATTTGCTATCTGAAATCGTTATGCTGCATCATGTTTTTAAACCTTAAAGCTATTTAAATCATTCACCCCCCCAATTTTCCTCTCCCAGACAACACATATGACGTAGGTCCCTGCATCCCCCCAAACTTAAAAATGATACTGGCGCCTATGCTTCAGGACCATGGAGCAACACAAGAACAAAAACAGAAATGGGAAGCAAAAAGTTTCTAACTGTACTAAAAACCTGTTTTAAAAAACCACATAACATACTTCTTGCAATCTTCTAACGAAATATAATCTTCATGCTTCTAAAATATCTTGATATGTGATGGTCACGGTGCACTGTCTGTACACTGTGTATTTTCCTCCCACCACACTTTCCTTTCATTGGAAGGGAATGTTCAGCCCTTCCTTAAATTTAAATGCACAACTGCTTTCTTTGATGGAAAACTACTGATGGCTTATCGCTGGACTTGTCTATCCAGTCTCACGCTTCTATTTTTGCTTTCATTTTAAAAGGTACAGGTACATGCCTGTTAAATAGATGATGGAGGATAAGAAACCTACATGCTAAATGTGTGGTTTTGGGAGTAATGTTCAACATGACTGATTTTCCAGTGTTAACTCAAACTTGAATACAGCAAACAAGATCAATGAAAATTCAAAGCTGATCTTGAGATCTACACTAATTTAATGCTTTTGCTCGACTGCAAATCATTGTTTTAAATACAGTTTAGCTAATTACCCATTTTTAAAAATGTATCATTACTTACACACGTGTCATCACTAGTCTAGGTGAGCACAAATCTTGGCAATCTTCTGAGAACTGAGAACTCTCATGTCTGTGAATACTAACACTCTTCAGACAGCAGTACATGGATTTAAAGTGACTTTGCTTTCACAAACAATTGAGATAGCAAATTTTAATCATTGACTTTTAATTTGAGTGATCTATTATAATTCTGTAATTGTAACATGCCTAAATTCTTTCAGTTAAAAGTATTTTACTTAATACACTTAGAACAGTGTTCAGTCACATTTTTAACCCAGTAATGGTTTTGCTTTCGTTTTACCGACATTTTTTTTCAAAGGTGCCACTCTCTGTTTGAAAGCTGACTTGCTGAACAGGTTTAAAAAGTGCCAACTAGACAGACTATTTACTAACACATATCATATTACATCCCTTGGTGAATCAAGAAAATATCAGATATATCTATTCAAATGTCTGTTATTTAATCATATTTGGTCTCTGTATGAAATGCCTTTGATGACCAAGTTTATTTCATTTCAACATGAAACACCACCCACTTTGCCTGTTAATATATTCCTTGAGAGAGTGGTCTTAACATTTTTCATTTGGAAAGTTCAACTTTGGTTTTTTAAGTCAGGCCAGCAGAAACTAAAAATGCTTTTTATCGCTTCATTTCTCATATCAACAGTCAAAAAAGTGTGTATTTATATACACATAGGGGTTTGCAAAGCAGTCGCTATTCGTATCTGTATTTGCATTCGTTGAAAGGGGATAATTAGTTAGTATTTGTATTTGTATTTGAGTAAAATTCATAATGCAGCGCGCAAACCCGTCCCCCTAACCCAAATCTACTCCTAAACTTGAGTGTGTGACGCGGGGGGGGGACCTGAACTTGGCTCTGGTCGGGCTAACAGCCATGACAACAAGGGACAGAAACAGAAAAACTCAGAACACTCGCTCCGATCGGCTCTGTCAGCGCATCTTCCTCGTTTTGACCAGTTAGTGGCGAGAAAGCAGGCACACCCATCACATTAAAAGGTTGATTAAAATTTTTGCTTGCCAAATAATCCCTGAGGATGACTAGACCTGTACTTAAATTTAGGTTCAAAGCCAATCTGCAGGTTCAGCACCATTTGGCAGTGTTCAAAAGGGTAGTTTAAAAAAAGCATAAAGCAAAAAAAAATCTTTGAGAAACGCTGGTCTGGGGGATCGTTAACTAACAGATTTAAAGCAAGTGTGTG
>JBBMFX010074091.1:5000-10444 GCA_037832545.1 Rhabdalestes septentrionalis
TACACAAAATATTGGATATATGTAATTTGTAATATGTAAATATAGTAATATTGTAATAATAATATAGTACTAGTGGTTGTGAACTAGCTGCAAAGCACTGTCAAAATCTTCAGCAAGCATTTGATTAGTGGATTTTTTTTTTTTACAACAAAATATAAGGTAAGATCATAACCTTACACTGATGTTGGACGAGAAGGTCTGGCTCAAAATCTCTGTTCCAGTTCATCCCAAAGGTGCTGGATGGGGTTGAGGTAAGGCCTCTGTGCAGCCAGAAAAGTTCTTCCACGCTGAACTCATTCAACCATGTCTTTATGGAGCTTGTGCATTGGAATGGAAAATGTTCTTCCCCAAACTGTGGGGAGCAAAGTTGGAAGCATGTTGTCCAGAATGTCTTGGTATGCCGAAGATAGGCGTTCACCGGATGTAAGGGATCATCTGAATTCAACAATTAATAGGTGTGTCCCAATACTTCTGTCCATATAGTGTACAATCATGAAACTGGGATTCTGTGATACACTGGGAAGCTTGATTGCTCAGTACATTTGTGTGCATATTTGATATTAAGCTTCATGGTTTCGAATCAAATACCTGATCTAAGCCAGTGATGAAGGTTCCCAGAGATGGCTAGTGTGCATTTTGTGTACAGCTAAAAAAGAGCTCAGCAAATCTGAGGGACAGAGCTACCTTTGATGAATGGACAACAGCGTTAGTGGGAGCTGGACCTGATCCAAACCTCAAGATTATTCTGCTCAAAGCTTCAAAGGAAATATTTTTTGCCTTTTCTGGTTACAGAAGAAGGAATGGAATAAAAGCATTAGCCATAGGCAATACATGCATTGTAGCTCTGGGGAAATACACAGCACCTTCTTCTCAGCACCGGTTTTGCTCTCATTTTCATGCAATCACTCTTTGCCTTTATTGACCTTTCAGGTGTTGGTTCAGCTGTCTCTGGTTCAAATTGCTTAGATGATGAAAGTAGTTAAGAAGTTTAAAGTAGGGAGGAAATAGCCAGTAAGTTAACAAAAGTGCGAGGAAGACCAGAGCAAATGTAGGCCAGTGTGGAGCTTCTAGGGATTTGATGGATGTCTTTCCATTTTCAATACATACTTCCGAATAAAAATGAGTTTTATTGTGGTGGCCCAATAGGAAAAGCTTTGCCTCTTGTGTGAGGTTGCTGGTTCAAATCTAGCACTGGCTGTGCCTTGGCTGTGATGTGATGAGGACAGAGATACGGGTAAAGACACACAATTATTTGCATTCCCTCATGAAAGGAATGCGAAGTAGATTTTTTAAAATAAAAAAGGCATTTATTACACTTATTTCCAGCTTTATAATCCCACCTCATTATCTCTCCAGTGTCCCAGGGAGGGGGTGGCTTTTGGGGCGGCAGGTTGTTTCGACTGTTTTCAGGATCGCCCTCCCGTCTTCCTCCTGTGGTTTGTGCATATTTGCACATTTCTGTAGTCATCACCCACAGATCCTGTTTGGGATTTGAACCAAAAACCTCTCAGTTAAGCAGCTTTTATATTCACACATAGACAGACCACAGCACAGCACCCAGCGTGAACAGTGTGAAATTCTTTCTTTTGCATTTAACCCATTCACCAAGCGAAGCAGGGCCAGCATCATGGCGCCTGGTGAGTGGTGACTTGCCTCAGTTGTGTCACTGGCTGTACTGGGATTCAAACCCCCAAACTTCTGTTCGTGGGGGAATCTCTGTAACCACCAGACCACCAGCTGACCCCAGATATTTTTTGGACATTTTCCTGCCAGATTCTCAGCTTCACAGTAATGGCAGTCAAGATAAAGACAGCATGATGAAGATTTGAACCACCTACCTTGACAACATACTCTCTACCAGAGACCTCATACCTGACTGATGTTTTTATTTACACTCCTGACTTCAGTATACAGCTGGTTTCTACTATGTTTTGGAGCACCTTGAACCAGAATCTAAGCTGGGCTCTTTATGTTAGTGAGGGGAGCTTGTCTGAAATTATCTGCCTGTCTTCCAATGTAAAAAACAAAATTCTTTACAAAAGTAGTTTTCCTCGGTGGTGCTTGGTGGTCTAGAAGAAAATCTAGTTTTTGTAAAAGATAAACCCATGTTTTATTTGAAATCATGGGGCCTCATTTCCTAAGAACCTCATTTCCAGGTCCATATCTCTTAACTCTTAATCTGAAGCCTCAACAGTATGAAACCACAACCTCGTAGTCCCGACTGGTATTTGAACCGATACCCTAAAGACTGCACAGGGCTCTTATCAGCAAACCACAGGATTTCATAAGCAGCCTGTCTTGAACATTTGTCTTTCATGTCCCAGCTTCACAGTCAAGACCTGCAAGGAAAAATTCTAAAATATCTGGACTGATCTGGATTTGAACCAATAGCCTGCTTATATTTATTATTGTGAAAGAATAACTAGCAACACTTAACCAAATCACCCTGTAACTACAGGTCAGAAGAGGCAATTTCATCTGATTTTGACTTTCAGAAGGTGTTCTTAGTTGTTCTGAATCTCGTCTTGTTTTGTCTCATGTCATCTCATTGTATTGTTGCTATGTTCTGTTTTTGTATGTCCTGGAGAAACGTTGTGTCATTCTTACTCTGTACTGTGTGCACATGGCAGAAATGACAAACAATACCTACTTGACTTAACTGCTTGACTTTTACTCGACTTTTACTTGAAAAAGAGCTTCAAGCCCTGATAAACTGCCTTCCATCTGCAAAAGGTAGCAATCCATGACTTTGTCTTTGTAACAACTACTCTCTAATTTCCCCTGAGGTTTAGGAAATAGACTTGGAAATGTTCGTTTTGAGCAGCTTTAGCCACTGAAGATCAGTAACAATGACAATACAGTTCAGTGCAGTATCATCTCTTAAGGTGAGCTGTTATGTAAGCTGTGACCTTCAACTTCTTAAACTCAAACCACAAAATTTGTAATGACATTTGTAATGCTAAATATATAAATAACATCAGTGATTTAGCAGCAACTGGAATTGATCACTTGGTCCTGTAAAAACAATATATTGTTCCTACTGAAACAGAACCTTGGATCTCCTCAATTTTCAGGATAAGGAAAACCATTTGTAGATTGTAACAATGCAAATGATGCACTCTTCAAAAAAAAACCCAAGCTGAAACATGATCTCCAAATGGCTTCTAATACTGGACAATGCTCTGTTTTGGCATCGCTTGATCTTAGTACTGCTTCTATCTAATAAGGTTGATCACAATTTCCTACTCAGCAGTCTAAGACAACTGGATCATTTTTCAGGATGCTGCACATGGCTGTATCTCGTATTACCTAAAGGATGAGAGCTTTTCCATTTATGTGACTCAGTAACATGTGGGGTTCCTCAGGGTATAGTCCTTGGCCAAATATTTTTTTCATTTTATACTCTCCCACTGCCTGAAATGATTCAGTATTTTGATTGTATCTATTATTTACGCAGACAATATTCAGGATAATAGTCCCCATCAAGTACACAAGCTGTCCATTCTGCTTGAATCTTTGTCTCAGATGGATAATAGCCTTGCTGATAACTATGTATGTAAATACCAATAGGACTGAAGCTATGAAAATGATCTCTCCTACTGCTTCTAATAGTTTAGCCTTCAGCTCTATTCCCAGAAATGTTCAACCTGTTCTCGGTAACCCAGGGTCATTTTTAATCAATCTTGGACTCCTGATTCACATATTACATCTGTCTCCCTGCTGTTTCTTTCACTTAGGGTACAGCTAAAAGCCAAGCACTATGGTTTCAGTAGCCAAACTTCATTTCCTCACGTCTGCACAAATTGTACACACTGTTTCCTGAACAATTTAATTTATCCTATTAGCAAATAAACATTCATAACTATTTTTCATCTTTTATCATCTTTACACTGACTGTCAGCAATTACAGTATAATTCTGTGTACTTTTTATTATAGTTTGTATTATGGGTGAATTCTGAGGTACACAATGTATGTGATACCTTTTATAGCTTTTCAATTTGTCACACCCAAGTGGTGGAATATCGTTCCTTCTTTTTTCGCCTGTATTTATAGTCATTTTTGCGCCGGTTTTGTTTTATATATAATTCTATATTTGAAATTTTAATCTTCGTTCTTTTTCTGCTTTCCTTTCTATGCAGTGTTTTGTGATGTGGCTGTGAAAAACATTATAAATAAAATTTACTTACTGTAATTTTCTGCAGTACAACCATGATGGTTGCCATAAAAGGATTGTTTGGAGACATTGGTTTATGGGCGAAAATATAATCTTCTCTCACTGGCTCTTACCAAGCCATTTATGGATAAGAGTGACAGAATAAGTAGCCACATTCACGGGCTGATTATTTTTA
The DNA here is from genome assembly GCA_037832545.1 of Rhabdalestes septentrionalis. Classification (NCBI taxonomy): domain Eukaryota; kingdom Metazoa; phylum Chordata; class Actinopteri; order Characiformes; family Alestidae; genus Rhabdalestes; species Rhabdalestes septentrionalis. The sequence goes on from JBBMFX010074091.1 coordinate 9,351, forward strand.
ATGAAACAAACAATCGCACACGACTCGACCATATAAAATTTATTAATATTCAATACTTGATTAACTGGTCAAAAACAAGTCCACAGCGAGGAATATCAATGCATGTTTGGACATTGGAACTGTGCTCATATTTAGAAACCTGTAGGAGAAGAAGCGCCCTCACCGTTCACGGGTTGATTATTTTTAATTAAAACAATATACAAGTGCACTGCGGGGAATATCAATGGACGTTTGGACATAGTAACCGTGCCCATATTTCAAAACCTGGGAGAAAACGCACCCTCCAAATTCCCTGTAATATGAACAATAAAAAAACTTACAGAGAATAGTACTGTAATTGCTGACACTGTCACACTAAATAGTAAGTTCCAAAAAAACAAGAGGAAAGACCAGCTTTTCTTCCAACGGTGATGATGAACTCTTTTTATTTTATTGTTGCAGAACCTGAGAGTCAAACCCCTAGAGCACCTGGATCAGAAACTGCTAGGCCAGCAGTGCTACACTCCTTGTGAAGGTGTTAGATGTTTCTTTTGTGTGTGGTTGTAGAAACATCCCTACAGAGTCTCTAACTGTGCCTCAAAATGGACTCTGTCGGACTTCCTAATAAAGTCAATGGCGCATGTGCTGGGACCTTCCAGCGTGTTGTTTGTTCATTACTGCAAAATTGGCCTTTGCAATATTTATATCACCGAAAGCTGTGAGTATCAAAACATATATATTACGTAACATTTAGTGGTGTGCTGTGGGCATCGTTTCATGATTCCGGAGTAGCGTTCGTATGAATTTTTGATTAATCAAGTGAATTATTTGGGTCGAAATGAAGCGGGTCATTCTTTCGCCGTTCCTCATGAATGATTCAGGGCATTTTTTATGCGTTTCGAGGCTTCTCGTTCTGGCCGTGCGCGGCGGCGTAATCGCAAACCTCGTGTTTCAGCTGTGGTGCGAAGTGAGACGCAGGAGAGGAATGGGAGAGGTGCGAAAGCGGCGCTCCGGTGCAGGATGGGAATAGTCTCGCTCTGTTGTTGCCAGGCAATCGGGGCTGCTTGGCAACATGGAGAGGGGCTAGAGAGCACAGCAAACCCCCCCCCCCCCCC
>JBBMFX010074100.1:0-10444 GCA_037832545.1 Rhabdalestes septentrionalis
TTATTATTATTATTATTATTATTATTATTATTATTATTATTATTATTATTATTATTATTATTATTATTATTATACTAGGGACATCCCAACGTTTCTGCACTTTTTAACCTCTATTTATGAAAAACAAATGACATCATTTTCTAGTCCTTTGTGATGCAGTTATTCCAGCATCAGAAAGTAGAATGGAACCCTAAGTTGGTGGAGCTTTACCAGTGTCCTCTGTTCTCTGACACTCCTGTCCCTCTGCCTCATGACACTCCATATGCCGCCATCTTCACAAGAGTCGTGCAGGCACAGCGCCACCCAGTGCACAAGGTGAAACATGTACCTCATTGGTCAGTGGTCACAAGCCCTCCTACTGGAGATATACCTGCTTACCATGTTTAGATCCAGCCTCCTTCCAACACAATGTCCCCTCCAGCCAATCAGGCACCTCTGAGGAAGCTCATGAGCAGATGTAGCAGATTGTGGCTGGAACATCTGCTTCACATAAATCAACATCTCCTTTAACTAAGGCCCTGCCGTAAGAAAAGTCAGAGGATAAAGTATAAGTAAGGAAAACATGGAGTTAAGAGTGTTAAGGGTTTTTTAAATAGGAAAAAGAAATGAATAAACAATAACATGAGGCCTACTTAGTCACCCAGATGCTTCTTGACACTTAAAGACAGTGAGGAACTGTGACCGGAAGTTTGTTCCACCACTAGGGGTTCCAGACTGAAAAGAGTCTTGGTGCATGTCTTTCTCTTTTGGGCAATAGAACGGAACTAGCCTTGACAGTAGATCTCCAGGACCAGGGTTGCTGGCCACTTTTATAGGGCAATTTATTTTTACACATGCATTACGAAAGCAATCTTAATTTTATCCCTTAAAATGACCTTAACTTGGGAAATGAAGAAACATTAAAGGAAAAAGTGCACAGATTGAGGCTGATTAAGTCTAAAACTACTGAATTTCACCGTACTTTTTCGAATTCGCTCCTTAAAGTAATTCATGACTCCTCAATTCATGACCTATGTTTAAGATGAAGGGGTTTCACACTAACTTAAAATCTAATTCTGAGGTAAAACGAAGCGATTTCTTTTACAAATTAACAGCCCCTTAATTCAAATGAAGGGGCTTGGTGTATTTTCAGGGGTAAATTAAGGGTTAAGCACATTTTAAGTACATTTGTTTTAACAGTGATGCCCAGGGTAGTCCAGTCTTATTCATAATGGCCGGTACAGCTCCAGACCCATCAAGCAGAAGCACACCTGATTCCACTTGTTTAAGACGTGTAATGACGGGTGTTCCTGCATTGTTAGGATGAAAACCTGCAGCCACACTGGTGCTTTGTGAATAAGATTGGACACCCCTGCTGTAGAGCATCTGTAGCTCTCTGCTGTCCACTTATTACCTCCCTAGTGGACCATATCCAACACAGCTGTGACACTGGCAGGGGTCTGTCTGTGTGTGTGTGTGTGTGTGTGTGTGTGTGTGTGTGTGTGTGTGTGTGTGTGTGTATGTGTGTGTGTGATAATGATGTTAATAAATCATTGACAGTGTCTAACCTTCTGCAAATGTTTATACTATTTCTACTTCTTTTCTAAGTTGAATATAAAACTAACAGCCGGAACTTTGGTCTTTGATTTTGTACGATTCAGTATTATTCGTGCATTAAAATGCTACAGCTGTATACATACTATATCTCCTTCTATCTAGACCTTCTCGTCCAACCTCAGTGTCCAACCTCAGAAACTCCACAATCTTATGGAAAGCCCTCCAAGAAGAGTGGAAGCTGTTATAGCTTTAATGGGGTAAGGGTTAGGTGGGGCATGAAAATACATTATTAAAATACCTGTTGGTGTATTGGCCAGACATCCCAATACTTTTGTTCATGTAGTGTATATATTTTGAACCCCCTCATGCATTCATCACTATATGATCACAGAGGAAGATTAAACTAGTAAAAAAACTAGAGAAAGGTAAAAAGTAAAATATGCTGTAAACTGCATATACTGCATCTGTATTACTAGACTTATTGTGACCCTGTGTGTTGTTCATGTGTGCTTCAGTCCAGCCTGAAGGCCTCATTCCAGACCATTCTCTCCACCCCTGCCATGCAGGAATTTGTGACTGATTCCCTCTGGTGGCACTTCCTCCATAACTTTCGGGTGAGTTATTTTTTATGTTTTGAAAGAATATCCAAAAAAAAAAGTTAGATTTTTTTAGGTCAAGGTTTTCATTAAAAAGATACAGGAGGAAACTTCATGCCTTCCAGATTCAAAATGATTGGACGGGCATCAGCAATGTGGTAATAAATCTTCCCCACCTCTGCACGGCTGCCTGTCAGGCAGCGCGGAGCTGGCCTTGGGGGAGCCACCAGGGGACAGTTTTCATGCACTTTAGTTTGCTGCACAGTCACTTGGGGCAACTGTTTAGGCCTAAATTATCATTCTGACTGACAGTCAATCTCCATTTCTCTCCTTCTCCGGCTTACTGCTCTCTCTCTCTTTGTCCGTACACGTCTCTCTCCCTCGCTCCCGTGCTCCTCTCATTTTTCAGCCGGAAAGGGCAACTCAGGATCGCCTGTTTTCCCAGATTGCGGAGAATTACATCAGGATTCTGACCCAAAACCTCGCCGCTCGCAGTGGCGCCGCGTTCCTACAGGTAGCCTTAACTACTGGCTCATACTTTCTAGTCTTCTAGGACATGAGCAACATTTCAAAGGCGTAAATGGAGGCGTACAGGCCAAATGAGGACAACATAACCTACTTTATTCCATTTCTAATCACATGAGACCAAATATCTAGCAGTAAACACCAGTTTGGAATCATCTACCATATTAAAGGGAACCGTCGCATGGAAAAAGCCATTTTTCTTGGCTTGTTTGGAATCATAGTTTGTATGAAATTATATAAACATCGTGAATATTTGAAAAATGGACAAATCACAGTCCAAGATGTCTTCACACTAGTGCAACAGCCTTGGTGGGAAAATGTGCGTTTACGTACAAAAACAATGTCGGTTTACCTACAACTGCCTGTATACATACACTACATGGCCAAAAGTATTGGGACACCCACCTAATACACCAACAGGGACTGTAATGACACTCAGGTTTTGAGACTTCAGTATGGAGTTGCCCACCCCCAGACGTCCAAAGCATTAATGCCACTAAAAGTTTTAATTATAATGCTTATGAATATACAACATGACATTGCTTTAAGGTAGTAAATATGTAAAACATTACATTATGAAAAACATATGTAAAACTTTACATACAAACATACATCTACGTTTACATGTGGTTTGAGATGGTTGTCTTAATGAAATGGCTGTATTTGTGTTCTAGACGATCATGACTTCGTGTACCATTCAAACCTTCTACAATGAGCCATTTTATGTCAAATCAGCATGAATAACTTTGTATACACATCAGAAAGTCAAAATCATGAAGAAATAAATCTGCTAAAGGAAAGCCTAGTCTTTCCTTTAACAGCCTGACATCTATCTGCTGCATCAGTGGAAAACCTGTTGCTTACAGTAGAAGCCAATGTGTGGATGATTATAATAAATTCTACAGATGTGAATGTGCTTTAAAGTCACATGATTTTAAACTTTTGTCATTTTGAGTCGTTTCTAATGGCCCATTTGTCATTACATGATAAAAGTAAAGAAATTTCCATGAGTATTTTCTTAAAAAAGTATATTATGTGGCCATACTTTCCTGCAGCAGTTTTCTTTCTCATTGAAAAATGTCGCAGTGACAGAGAAGAGAACGCCAAGGCCACAGATTACTGCTGTCAGGTTATTGACCGCCGCTGCCCTTTCGGAGTCCAGTATTCACGCAATAAACTGAGCTTTGATCCGTCAGCCATGTCCAAAGAAATCAGTACAATGGATTGTCCTCGTGTGAACTACTGAAGTATTGGTCGCAAGTATGTGGATCAAAGACGCTATTATGGAAATGAGCCTCTGTCTCTCTCTTTCTCTCTCGGCTTCTATAGGGATCTGTCCTGCTCCTGATGTCTATAAGATATGGGACTTTGAAGCTCTGGAGCCAGACGAGGCCAGCGGCGTCCCGGCGAGCGAGAAAAGGCAGAAGGAGAGTGGTAGGTCATTAGCCTAGAAGACTCTAATCCCTACAATGGGAATAAAATGTTCCCTCCTTCTGCTCTTTAATCCTTAATCTTTATTGAGCTTTCAAATCTCCTTTCCGCATTCAACGGATTTGCTTATTGTTGCTTTCGCGCTAAGATGTAATGTATGCCGGTGCGATTCGGGGCCGCATTCAACTTTAATGCCTGTTTGAGATGGATCGTAGGGGCTCCAGAGTTTAAATTAGCCCCCCAGAGAATGAGAGTTTAAATCCGCTTAAAGGTGTTTTTTTTTCTTTCCCTTTTTCGCTTTTTTTTGCTAGTAAACATAGGGCTGACTTTGCCCGAGTGTATGTTTACGCGTATGTGTGTTTATGGGTGAGTGTCTGTGCATCTGTGTGTGTGTATGTGTTTGAAACGGCCCAGCTCTAAACCCTTTGGATGCTGTGTTCTCCAGCACCTCTTCACCTAAACCCTCCATGCAGAGTCAACGTCGGTCAGTATTATAAACACACACATACACACATGCGACACACACACTGGACGGAAAAAATCAGCCGTAAGGACAGTTCATGGTGTTTTTTATCCCAGTGTGCTTGTGAATCCTACCTCCAGCGCACCACCCCTCGGTTCCTGAGCAAGATCCTTAACACAAGTTGCTCCAGGAAGACTGCCCCCTGTAGTTAGAGAATGGAATTCGTTATGGATAAGAGCGTCTGCTAAATGCCCTAAATGTAAATGCAAATGCATTATAGTGACTGGTTTTTAGATGTAATTGACGTATAAAAGGACAGGGGGTACTCGAGTTACAACACAGATCCACTCCTTGGACAGTGATATAATACAGTTCTACATAGTTGTTACATCATAAAAGTGCAACTAAGGGAAAGGAAAACTCCCTCTAGCAGACGCATTAGTGTGTATTCTTCCATCACACGCAACCAAACTAGATCGCCCGTGTGGTGTGTAAGTATGAGGCTAACAGTGTGAGACTGTTGTAACTTGAGGACTGTTGTAAATTGAGGACTGTTGTAACTTGAGGACTGTTGTAACTTGAGGACCCCACACAACCGAACTAGATCGCCCGTGTGGTGTGTAAGTATGAGGCTAACAGTGTGAGACTGTTGTAACTTGAGAACTGTTGTAAATTGAGGACTGTTGTAACTTGAGGACTGTTGTAACTTGAGGACCCCAAGCAACCGAACTAGATCGCCAGTGTGGTGTGTAAGTACGAGGCTAACAGTGTGAGACTGTTGTAACTTGAGGACTGTTGTAAATTGAGGACTGCTGTAACTTGAGGACTGTTGTAACTTGAGGACCCCACGCAACCGAACTAGATCGCCCGTGTGGTGTGTAAGTATGAGGCTAACAGTGTGAGACTGTTGTAACTTGAGAACTGTTGTAAATTGAGGACTGTTGTAACTTGAGGACTGTTGTAACTTGAGGACCCCAAGCAACCGAACTAGATCGCCAGTGTGGTGTGTAAGTACGAGGCTAACAGTGTGAGACTGTTGTAACTTGAGGACTGTTGTAAATTGAGGACTGCTGTAACTTGAGGACTGTTGTAACTTGAGGACTGTTGTAATTTGAGGACCCCTGCATATACAGGGCGTCCTCGAGTTACAACAGTCTCGATATAAAAGATTTCGAGGTTACAACACTCACTCGCACTCCAGCCCCCACTCAGTTGATCACTTTTCATTACCACTTGCACAAATAAAAAGTAAATTCTCATAAACACTTTCACTAATAATCTTATTATATCTGTTATAATTATTTGTTGCTTTGCTAAAGTAATTTTGGATATATTCTTTCTGGTATAGTCATTTGTTACTTTGTTATTCATTTTGTTATTCCATTTGCATTACGACTACTGTTCTTTTTAAAGGCCTCTCTTTATTCCTCTTATAGCATTGAGCAAAAGAATTTCCCTCGGGATAAATAAAGTTCTTCCTCATCTTAAGTTATCTTATACACACACTCAGACAACGTTGATTGGCCTAGTGGTTAGGGAGTTTGCCCTGATATCAGAAGGTTGTGGGTTCAAATCCTTGGACTGCTAGTGGTACCACTAAGGTACCCTTGAACAAGTTACCATTCATTGGTGGCAGCCCACTGCTTCACTTGCTGAAATGGGTTTAATACAAAAAAAGAGTTTTATAATGTGAATAGCTTGTGTGTTTTTGCTTCGGAGAGGAAGCTGTATTAAACGCTTGGAAAGCTCTTAAAAGTGAAAAATATTTAAGGACATCTAATAGATGCAAAAGCATGATATTTGGGGAAAAAATGGTTTACAGTGGGTTAATATACAGTCTCTTCAAACTACCAAACCAAATATGCCCCCACTGGAATCTTCTGTGCCTGTTTGGTCCCAAACGACATGAGTCTTAACAATAGGGAGGACCAAGAGTGACTTTAAAAAAGCATTAGAAACAGCAGCAGCCAGCAGATGGCATTGGTTTGCGTTTTCCCTCTTCAAAAACCCCAACAACTATCTTTACCAAAAGAAGACACCCATAGCAACGCTTTTTACATTACATGGCCTAATATGTATCTTATGAACTAAAACAACAACTTTGCCTTCATCTATAAATTTCAGGGGGGGATTTTTGGGGAAAATGGTGTAAAAATCATTTTTAAAAGTCAGGTGTACATTTCTGAATGTGCCCTTAATGGAAAAGCACATTACAGATTCATGTACACTGCAATTGCCATTGTGCAGATATGACAGCTCAGCCTTTGAAAGAGAGTATATTGCGTGTGTGAGAGAGATTGAGTATAAATGGGGTGTATTTTGATGTTCTTTTTTTAATTCCAATTGAACAAACATTGTTAATGGGTTTCAGAAGTGGGACAGAGAAGTGAAGCAGATTAATGTTGTGTGCTCCAAGAACAATATGGCCATTGCAGGACAGGGTGAGTGAAGCAAAAGCAGCTGTGTTTCAGAACATCCAGACACAGGCAGACACACACACACACAGTTCTGGAATTCGGTTTGTTTATTGTTAATCATAACACATCTGGGAATGACAGCCATTCTTTTTGCCTTGTTTTATGTCTGTATTATAGCTTTGTGTGTGTGTGTGTGTGTGTGTGTGTGTGTGTGTGTATGTTCATCATTTGTAAAGGCTGGTTCTGAGAACATCACAGCCTCTGACTTAAAAGCCCTCACTGACCATGGCAACCACACATCAGTCAGAGAGGTCAGTTCATAAATATTCATAAATACATCACTTTCCGTTTGAGTTTTTGGACTGGTTGAATTATGACTAATGTCAATAGCTAGAAAAATTCAATTTCCATCAGCTCAGGAATCATATATTGATGCAGAAACACACACACACACACACACACACACACAGATGCACACACACACACACACACACACACACACACACACACACAAACACATTTTACAATAGCAAAAATCAAACACTTGCATAATGTTTTTTCCTCATCACAATGTTCTTTTTTCTGTTTATCTGTTTTTCTCACCCCCACTTTCTCTCTTTTTACTTCTCTTCTCTCAGTCTCATGCAGTGGATGAGAGTGTGAAGCTGAAGCACTGTGTGTTTAACGTGCAGGGGAATTCTCCTCTGGTTCAGCACTACATGACCACTCACAATTTGAAGCAGACCATGGGCCATGCCGTCCTGGTGAAGAGAAGTCAGATCCATAAAGTGCCTCCATATCCTTACACTCCCCGCACTAAAACTTGATCAAAACAACTGCTTGCATTTGAGATGAAGTTGGATATAATGGAATAAAAATGCCTTGGTCACACACACACACACACACACACACACACACACACACACACACACACACACACACACACACAGACTACACACTCATCAATAAAACTGAAGGACGACTTTGAGAGTTTTGAGAGTTTTCATTATGCTCCAGTGTTTCACAGACACAAAGCTGTAGTATTGTGAAGGAACACTAGATGGCAGTGAAGACTTTGTATAAAACTTGGACTCTGGGCTACCAGACCCCAGACTTTCTCTGTCTCACCATCTGCCAGGCTTTCTATCTGTCTGTTGGTCTATCAGTTTTTCGGTCTGCCTGAGTATCTATTGATCCAAGCATGCATCCATCGCAGCCACCCTCCCCCTCGCCCTCAAAATCTAGAGGACATTTTGATGCAAGGCTTTCTGTTTATCTATTTATTCATCCATCTGAGTGTCTGTCCATTTGTCTTTCCAACCACCCCACACCCTACCTACCGTATATCTGAAGGGGGTGTTTGATGATGTCAGCAGGGTTGAGGCTATTTTCAAGCTAAAAGCTGTGAAACTTCGCAGACTCTGATAATGTAAATACACATTCAGAAGCTCCATTAAGTCTGCACATGCGGCAATGTCTGAGAGAGAGACAGAGAGAGAGAGACAGAGAGAGAGAGAGAGAGAGAGAGAGAGAGACAGAGAGAGAGAGAGAGAGAGAGAGAGAGAGAACCATAGTTGCCAAAGCCAGCGCCCTAACCAAAAACACAAGAAACCCACATTTGAACTCCTGTAAAAATGCCTGTCTGAAAAAAATGGAACAGCATTTTTTTCCCTTTCCCCCCTCGTTCGCTCAAAGAAATGTTTCCGCAAAACCCGCGGAAGAATCTGAAATGTGGAATATTCCTGTTGACGTTGGATGCAGAGACCGTAGATATTTCGTACCATAATCCATAATCCATCTCCCTGCGGAAAGAGAGACACGCCTCACATCTTCCTACGGCCGGCCGCCGCTCGGAGGATATCAAAGCAAGGAATCTTCAGACAGACCTAGACAGAAAAAACGAGAAGGATGACACATTCTTGCATTGAATTGGGTGAATTGGGCCTCTGACAGCATGCTGAAGAGGCACTGGAGGCCGAAGAACCACTGGTTTGAAGTCTGCATGGAATGGAAAAGGCCTGCTGCCTGCTAACCAGGTTTTCTGAATGTGAGGGAGGCTACAGAGTGTAGGAGGCTACAGAGACTCATTTGTATCCCATTAAAGGGGCTTTAAATGGGCCCCTGCCCACCCGGAACTGGAGGAAGGGCACTAGCATCACATGCTGAGTCTGGGCGCTCTGATACTGTAAACATTCGGGACATGTTCAGTTGTATTTTTAGGGACATGTGTTTCTCACCTGAAACTTCTGGCCTTCTTCTGAGAACAGGTTTCACCGGTGCCTTGCTCCAGGGTACCTCTAGTTCCCATTTACATTCAGCAGATGCTTTAATCCCTTTCATAACTACAGGGGTCTCCCTGGAGTAACTTGATGTTATAGGTCTTGCTCTGGAACCCAGTGGTGGGATGCTAAAGGTAGGAGTTGAACCAATAACCTCTTGGTCCAGGGGCTAGTATCCTACCCACTGAGCTACCACCACCACGTTGTGCCACAACCAGTCCTGAGATTCAAACCCACAACCTTCTGATCACAGGGGGAACTTCCGAACCACCTCCAAGAGACCTGCTTTTGATCCCAACATGATTTGAACACCTGATCTGGAGTCAGACATCCTACAGCTACAAGATAATGGGTTTCTTTTTGTTAGGAAAATGATTGGACCATTTGTTTGTGAAATCATCTGTACTATTGCTTTAGAAGCAGAGATCCTTTCTGGGATGAAAACCTAGTCACAGCTCCTAACAGTGTGTGTATGAGCGGCGAATGCATGCGAGCTGTAGCACTGACTCACTCACACTGCCTCCCTTTGTTGTTCCGTGGCAGATTTAAGTGACTTTTTTCTTCTACACTTTCAGGAAAACGTTTTTGGACTCCACAGGTTTTGTAATCCACATATATGTTCACTCCATAAACGGCAGATTTGAATTCTCGTTAAGTATGCAAGTGAACAACTAGAAATGAAAATATGTCAAAAAATACAATTTTCCTGTATAAAATTAACAATATCTGTAAAAGTGCAGTTCTGACTCCTATTAACTTGTGTGATGATGAAGCAGAGTCAAAATCTAGACCAGTTACGGAATAGTCTGGTGATCCACTTAATAATTATAATAATGTTAGGTGGCTTTTTATAAATCAGTTGTAATGAAAATAAAAGATATTTTGTTCTGTTCACTGTTTGAACAGTTTGTGGCAATGTGTGTGTGTGTGTGTGTGAAAAACATACAGGTTTCTATTCATTTCTGAACTATTGCAGTGTGAGCTGTGTAAAAATTAAGAAAAGCCTCCATATATGTTGTGAGTGCAGTAGAGCAGTTTTTCGCTGTGCTGTATTCCAGCAGCTTCATTCCTGATTCAGTTTCACACTTGTTCACACTCTGCTCCTAATATCATTATTTTAATTGTGCAGTTGTAAAGTGATGTAAGAGTGTAGTTTAATATTTCCAACGCATACTAACTTAACATTAATACATATAT
>JBBMFX010074120.1:0-10442 GCA_037832545.1 Rhabdalestes septentrionalis
ATACATAAACCAAGAGTGCAAGAGAGTCCACAAATGCCGTATTCAACAACGGGCCATCAGGACTGTCTCTATCCAACTGGTTCATTGGTCAATTGGCAGTTTGTTGTTGAACTAGTTTGCGTATACACAGTTAACAGATTTGAATGTGACGAGAAGTGCATTTGAAATCCTAGTGAAAATTCAAGTTAGAAATATAGCCGTCACTCCACTGGGCGCACACCAGAGGTGTGACCTGTATGTCGTATGTGGGGGGAACAGTTAACTCATTTGGGACAATATTCTTTGGATGGACAGAGCATACCTCGGGGGGGCAGGGCTTGACCCAGCGACCCTCCACCCCCCACCCCACCCCTATACACACGCACCTTATGCGCACCCTGAAAGAGGAACATTTTCAGCTGTTTGACTGAAAGTACAGCCATGTCGATAAGAAAGGAAATGTATTCCAAATTTTAGGCCTCCAACACTACATGCCCGATCAGAAATGGTGTGAAGCCTAGAGGACGGGACAGAGAATAAAGGGGTATCATAAAATCTGAGCCTGGATGTGAATGAAGGAGGTATATAATATAATATATTTTACAGATCATGTGCAGTGTATTAGCATATTATTGAGTAATGTCTGAAGTCATTGTAAAATTAAAATCTGAAAATGATAAGTATCATCTGAAGCGAAACGGACATAAAACATTAACATTAACATGTATTTGATCTCTTATGTAATGTTAATGTTTAATTCATTTTATCCTTCTGATTATTAATGTAAATTAAATGTTAATTAAATTAATTAATTTAAAAGATTCTATAAAATTTGATTGCTTAAATAAAGTTTACTTTCAGTTATATTTAAAAAATTCTAAATTGTTTGTACAAACACCATTCACTGGCTTTGCTATATTTTTAGCATCAGTTTTCTCTAGTATGTTAAATGTTTACCTCATAGTTATTGTGACTTTTCCATCTCTGGCTTTTTCCATTACAAGTTCATTATTGCAGCAGCATGCAGGATGTTGTATCAATTAAGCTTTAATCAATATCAGCTTGGTACGTTGAAATTAAAGATTGATTTCTGGTTACTCAGCATCAAATCTACAAAACACTTTTCACCCACTTTTCTATATTAATGATGCTAGCCTGTGTACTGTTATGACAAAACTGATTTATTTCTTTCCCATCACTTACTACAGGAGAGAAAATATGACCATAATATACTGTGGGAATAATATTTTGTAAATAAATCTGAATTCTGGTGTATATTTGTAATTTGTGAAGTGTATGTAATGTAGTGTGTATGATGTGTGATGTGTTATACACTGGGTGTATACCAGCAGTGTAGATAATGTTGAATGGCTGCAGTTTACAGTGGGTGAATGCTGATTTTTGACAGTGTCTGTTTTTCACCTTCCACAGTTCCGTGTGTTTACGGCTCCGTTCCACCGGGTTGAATTTGCGGATTTCTGGCTGGCGGATCAGCTGAACTCTCTGGTGATCGTGCTGATGGATCTGGAGTATCTGGTGTGTTTCTATAGCATGGAGCTGCAGTGGAATGTGGTGGACGGACTGCTGCCCCACAGCCAAGGTAACAAAACTTGAGGATTAACAATACTACAACTGATCAAAATAACCAAGCTTGAGTGGGGGAGGCCTAGTTTTGAAAATATACCGTAATCCTTAGAACTCGGAGCATATTAAAATCTGATTTCACCAAATAAAAACAGTGTAAAAGTGTTTGTTCTTCTACATGCCCGCCATTTGTTGTTCTTTTTTTGCTCGTCACACCATTGATCGGCTGCTCTCCGGGCACCCCCCAACCTTCCTCGACGGGTTTTCCCCAGCCATCCTGAAGGTTTTCCCGGGAATGTTTTCCTGGGTTTAAAGATCTTGTGGTTAAGACCTAAAATTGAATAATTTTTTATTTTATTTACAATCACCTACTGTGACATAGAATCATAGAAACAGCAAACAAAGCTTAGCATGGTGGCTGACCCCTATAACACAACCTGGGAGACCTTCATATAGCCATGGTAAAAATATGAGGATCACTTTTCCCTTTTTTCTGTTCACTGTTTGTACACAGTGTGTGTGTGGGTAAAATGCACAGGTTGCTATTCTTTTATGAACTATTTTAGTTTCAGTGCAATAGTGTTTGTATAGCAGCTTTTCTATGTGCTGAATTCCAGCAGTTTCACCCGTGACTGATGGATGAAACATGCACACACTATGCCCTTAACATCATTATTTGATGCAATTGTAAAATATTGTAGGAGTGTAGTTTAATATTTCCCAGATATAATATATAATTTGTATGTACTTTTCAAATGTTTTCTCCTGACATCTTTTTTTAGATTAACTTGTGGTCAATAGTGTATAAAACAATGGCGACATGCACATTTTATTCAGACACACTCCCACAAATGATAAAAGCAATTTCCATCGCTTTATACGGAGTTGATTTGTCATATATTGAAAATTTACCATTTGTTGTGCTGCCAGTACAGATCCCTGCTGCTTGATTTAATAATGAAACAATTATTTTAAAATAATGTTTGCTAACTGTGATGTATAGACTACCGTATATACAACACTGATTATTTTTTACATATTTATATATATACATATATACATATGCACAGTCTGCACATTTCCAGTGGCCTTGATCTGTTTAGGTGTGCCAATGAACAGAATTCTAAGAACACAAGCAGCTGCATTTATTTTTCACTAGATTTCATCCATATGAACTGAAATATGCTATTTGTTTCAATATGGTCTCACCAAATTCTACAAACTTCCACAATACTCACGTCTTACATACACTGGATTATATTGCCTTTTCTTAGATTCTAATGATTTTGGGGTAGTTATGTTGAGGATAAATATTACGCAGTACGGACACTTTTAAACTGGCCATTTCTAGACTTGCATGCTGTCCTTTGTTTCCTTTTCCCTCTGTTTACCATGATGATATCATTTGAATCACTGTAAAAAGATTTGTATGTTTATCCAATTTGCTTTATGGGTTCCAGTTTTTGACAAAATGTTACACGATGCACAACAAGAATACAATTTACAATTTAGTCTAAACAATTAACGTGTCGTGTACGTCTGGTGCAGGTGATGGGAAATGCCACAGCTACTCTTATGGACTCCGCGCCATCATCCAGTGTTTACCTGCCTGGCTGCGGTTTGTACAGTGTCTCAGGCGTTACAGAGACACTAGGAGAGCCTTTCCACACCTGGTAAATGCTGGCAAATATTCCACCACCTTCTTTGTGGTGGCATTTGCAGCCCTCTACAGCACTCACAAAGGTAAGACCTGCAGGTTTACATGCACATACTAATCAATTTCATTATTATATCCCGCAACATTTTCTTTCTTCATGCCATGGGCTCTCAAAATGACATTTTGCCAGCAGCTGCTGCATCAGTTAGCATGCATTGTATGCTATGCTTTGTGAAAGATGGATTTTGCTTGTGAAGATGGGGAATGAATGCAGCAGAGTTCCCTCACGCAGCTGGGAGAGAGAAAAGGTGACCCTGAGGGAAAAATATACAATTAACTTCCGTTCGTCTACATCAGATATGCTAAAAAACTCTTCAAACATTCATCTCTCTCTGACTCCGTATAGTTCTCTCTCTCTCTCTCTCTCTCTCTGACTCTGCAGAGCTCTCTCTCTCTTGCTCTCTGACTCTGCCTGGTTCTGTCTTTTTCTCTCCCTCTCCCTCTCTCTGTGACTCTGTCTGGTACTTTCACTCTCTTTCTCTCTTTCTTTCTCTCACTGTCTGGTTCTCTTACTCTCTCTCTCTCTCTCTCTGACTCTCTCTCCCAGCAGTAATTCACTCTCTGAACTCATATCTTCTCGGAAACAGAACTTCAGCTCAAATCGATCTTTTCAAAGCGCTCTGCTAAGCCTCTTGATCCATTTCATTATTTATATATGTACATAACTATGCCAGTAATTTATTTATTTCCTTTAAATGTCAGCCTTTTAAATTTAAGCAGTGGCTAAATGTTATTCTGCTGCATTTAATATTTTACTGTTTCTATCTAAATTGAACATGATCTGCAGTTCTGGATGAGTTACTCGGCTGGATATTGTATTTCTGTCAATTTTGTATTTATACTCAATTCTGGAGTAGAAAACATTAGGCTTACCCATTTAGTATTCAGTCAGATATTGAGGAATCTTTCAGAGTCCTGTTTTAAGAGTATTTGGGGCATAGATCCAAGCACCATGCCAAAGCAGAAGTGCACTTTATAAAGGTCCACAGATTGAATTCATTTATTCTTGCTGTATTCATTTGTTCATTCATTCATTCATTCATTCATTTCAGTCTCAGGTCCACGTATGTTTGTGTAGATTTCTGTCCCAAAAACAGTTGTAACTCATTTCTACACAGGCACCTTTTGTCTTTGTCACCCATGCACAGTCAGGAGCAAACGTTTACTAATGTACACATATACTCAAAATCCGTTCACATATGCTAGGAACACCAAACCTCTGCACATTTTAATGCACATTTACAGTTTATTTACTGTGTTTAACTTTCGCTTTAGAAAAAATAAACAAAGTAATGGGACATTTGATATTTCATGTTTTAATATTTGTTCTTCTAAATTTATGCTTAGAAATCGTACACTAAAAACTTTTCCATTATTTCATGCAGAAACTCAGCGACTCACTGGGTGTGTGTAATATTTCGATTCCTTCATATCTCCCCCTACTAATATGAAAAAGTGTACTAAAGATAAAAATAGCCTAAGCCTCCCCTGAATAGTCCAACATTCATTTCCATTTAGAAAGCTGTAAATAAACCTTACATGTTATTTATAAAGAATGTATTTGGAGTTGGATTTTTTTAAACTGCTGGGTTCTAGGGTTGTAAACTGCATCAGTCATGCATACTAGCAATCAAACATAAGTTCCTGGGTCTCATTTAGATCACAGGTAGGGACAATGACATGATGTACACTGTGGTTTGCTGTTTCTTTCGAAATAATGTCCAGAAAACCTGTTTTTTGCTTGAAATTGAGTTTTATAGAAACATAACAATGAAGTAACGAGTGCTGAATTGAGTTTTTGGGGAAGGAATTAGTGTCTAGAATGACCCATGGTCCATGTAAGCAAATTAAAAGCCATGAAAGATTTCCAAGTATTCATTGAAGGTCTTAAAGGAACAATTCAGCAAAGTACCCACGAATTTCTGACTTCAGGCTTCTGCTGTTTTTATATATGTTATGTCCTTTTGTCCATTTTTAAACTGACATTTTACCCTAAAATTATATGTATGTGATTTAATTTTGACTTAATAGCTCTAGTGCGATTTGAGGCACTGGTGTTATGATTTATGGGGGTATATGTTTCCTAGTGGCTAAACAAACACACCTTAGCTGATTGACTCCGTTGGGCATGCAAACATGTCTATAAAAAGGTTGAAGAAAATTGTGTGAATTCGACTTTTTGCTGAAACGTTGCTTTAAGGCTGAGCCATCCTGACTGTAACTCTAAGCCTTCCCTGAAAGCTTCTGAATGCACTGTCAATTCTAATGAATAATTCACAGATAGGCCATTAAGAGTGTATGGCTGCAGTAAGTAGGGCAGAATCATATCAGCAGGGCTTTAGCAGTTTACCATTAAAAAGTGGGTTTGTGGAGGAGCAGAGAGATGGTGTACCTGTGCTAACTGAAATGTACACTATCCAGTGTCAGTCAGTGTGGACATACCTGTTTGGGGAGGGTTCTTTTGACATATTTAATGTTATTTTTTTTTTAGCAAAAAAACAAAGAGTAGCCTCAGAGTAGCCTCGCTTTTCCTTGTTGCGGCTTTACGCACTCTTGGCTTTCTCTCATGCAGCTTCATGTGAATCAACCAGGGATGTTTTTCCAACCAGACTGAGAAAGACACACACACAGAGACTGAACTGCCGGATAACCTGTTTCTGTTGGGAAGCAATTTCTATGTACATTATTAGTATATTACAGGAATATTTTTTATGTTGATTATATAGATTACACAGATAATTAGTTCAAACAGGCCTCCTCTACATGAGCTTTTCTTAGATAGAGCATTTTAAACATTTAAGCAAAAACCATGAGATGTCTTTTGAGATTATAAAAAATAATTCAATCAAGTGGGCCAAATCTTTTGAGTGCAGCTGCATATGATGAACCAAATAAGACCTGACAGTGAAAGTGAAAGTAACACCTATGCTTATAAAAAGCATTATTTACTCTCAGGTGCATTTAACAAGTGCCAAGCAGTCTACCGGGGCCTTGCATGTTTTGTTCTTTTATTTTGCTTTATTTTCCACTCAAAATTCACTATAATGACCAACAAAGTCATATTTACTAGTTCTAAAATATAGATTAAAAATGGTACTAAATATTATGTATGTAATGGTCTTTGGGTTACGCAAAATTAGAGACCACTGCAAAAATGTTTCTCTGGTTGTTTCTTTTATAGATGCAAGTATTGAACTGAACAGTTTTACCTTAGATTTTAAGAACTCCTCCTCATTTCCAAATAAAAATATTCTTCAAAGCACAGTTTTAAAGAAAACGATATAACATAAAAATAAGGGAAATGATGCAGTGTTTACAGAAAAATCTCTTGTTCACTCTTAAACAAAATGGCAATAATTAACTTTGATGTACTTCTAGTAGTGTTTTACCATCCAACTAGTCACATTGCAAGAGGAGAGTGTTGATTACAGCAGTGATTTTATACTTGTCCTCATTAAATAAGATTAGATTCAGGTGATCACCAGGCAGTACCTCATAAAGCAGAATGAGGTGCTTGTGTAGGAATTTTTCCAACACTGGCATGGATTGGTTGTCATTCTCATGGAGATGCTGATTTTAAAATACATTGCGGTTGTCTCTTATTTTCTTCCAGAGCTGTATTTTACCACATACTCACAGAGGATTGTCTATTGTCACATTTTACATGCCTCACTGATATAGCCCCTTTTTTGACTTCATAAAACTAAAAGCTGATTTGTGTGTGTGTGTTATCCCCATCATTAGAATCACCATTTTAATCCGTCAGCAGAATCACGATTATGATACATATGGTCATAATCAACTGTCCAGTTTCAGGATATTACACACAGTCTGGCTGTTTCTGCCTCCCTCACTGACTCTTCCTCATCTGCGTTCAGGAGGAGCTTAGGCAGTTATTTAACAATCGGGAAGTAAAGGTCATGCCAACAGATCATGCATAAACATACAGGACCATATGTGCATAAGAGCACAAAATATGCCTCAATGTGCACCTTAATTAATTGAATGCTTGCTTTTCTAAGACTACTGCTTATCCTGCACACTGCAGAACCTCGATCCTATAACTGCTTAATCATGAGGTGCAGGTTCAAAAGTCACAGTGAAAGTCATCAACAAGCTTGAGACAAATATGAAAGTTCAGCAATGAAAAGATAGTGGTGTTGATGGATAAAATCATTCTCGGGGGGTGTAATTCTACTCTAGATAAGAAAGCAAGGTTTGTGAAACATAATACAGATTATCCACAAAATTATGCAGCACCTCTCCACATAAATGCACATCTGATCTCTGAGATTATGAAATGTTAATCCAATGGTGCTCATTGTTTCTGCATGTGTTTATCTGCTGCTGTTGCTATAGAAAGTCTCAACGAATCCTAACCCAAGTTTACAACTGCTTTTTAAATGCAAAAGGAAATTGATGCAAAACCAGCCAACGCAAGCTGCTCAAACTTTAGATTAAGCAGAATATGAAACCAGCCACATGTTACATAAAAAGACATTTAGGGGTGTGACCTTGCACTACTGCAGGGTAAAATGTGACAGTGTCTGTGGTAAAGAATGGATATTCTGATCATTTGGTCATTATATTCATCTGCATTGTTTGAACAAAGTTTGCAAACAATAATCTGATCTGTCTTTAGTAGACACCTTGATTAAAGTTGTATTGGTTTTCGTTTAAATTTTGTCCAAAAATTGTGTGCTGAGTCAGAGACATTATAAATGAAAACGTATATATACAAATGAATGGAAAACTAAAAATGTTCCACTCTTTGACATTAATAGCCAGTGAGCTCACTGGTAAAGCTTGTATTGTGGACATATGTGTACAGTGGCCATGGAAACAAATTTTGGTGCATCATTTAAATGTCACTATTTATTTTACTAGTTACTATTACTTTGTGCATAATTTTACTCGTGATTTCAAATATGTTTTTGCAAGGTGGCTTTTAGCTTTAGGCTTATAAATCTCTCCTCATTCAGAGAGAGTCTGTGTCTTATATCAGTGCAAACAGGGTGTTGCCTAAGCCACTGTTTGAACTTTCCTCTAAGAACTTTGACTGAGTGCAATGTTACACTTGCTGCTTTAGTTTTGCGCTGTAGCTACAAGGGTAACGTTACCTAAAAAAATAGAAGTAGCCCAGTAGAGAAGAAATTTTGTTCGTTGTCTTGCTGGGTGTTATAAAAAGGGAAATAGGGCTCTACAGTGTTTTGGATGCTATCGGTGAGGGTCACTATGTTAGTAAAGAGTCAGTAGAGGTCAGTGTGTCAGTAGGGTAAGAAGTCTAGTCAACATTGTAGCTCTGATAAACTGGAGCGATCAGTTCTAACCCCACAAAAAACTGAAGATATTGAGCAGTCGGTGTGGCAGCACTGCAATATAGACATGAGGATGAAAGGAAAAATAGATGTGAAAGGTAAGCCAGAATAAGCTGAGAAGGAATGGAGGGAGGGAGAGAGAGTAAAAGGTTGGAAATGTGTCTAGCCGGAGAGGCAGGGCCGTAATTGCCTTCCTGCCGAGAGACAGAGTAGAGTGTGATGCTTGGAGAATACAGATGAGCAGCTAGATTTAAAGGACATGCGCACTATATCCTGTAGTCTGATGTCTTTATCATAGTTACATCAGACGGCTTTGTTCTGCACACAGACAACACATTTTCATTTCAGTTCAGCGATTGTAGTCAAAACCATATTTCTGCCTTATGCTTGTTTACCGTAGTATTTGTGCAGAGTATTTGTTTAGTGCCAACGGTGTATTACCCACAGTCTAATAGTCAGGAATGTGTTCAAAATCATAAATAAAATTGTACATTTTTGTCAGGTACCCTGACAGGTTGGATCGGTCCAGTCTCCACCCCTAATCCCGCCCCATTCCATTTCCATCTACACTAGCTCCACCCTTCAAGTCCTCCTTATGTTATTCTCCACCAAATCAGTCTCCCTCTTTTCAGTCTCCACCCCATCAGCCTTCATTCCATTAATCTCCACCCAATCAGTCTCTGCCCATTCGGTCCCATCAGTGTCCACCTCATCATTCTTATCCCATTAGTTGCCATTCCTTCAGTCTCCACCCAATCAGTCTCCATTCTGTCAGTCTGTTAATAAGAACAAAAAATACCCTAAATTCGAATGATTCAGCTGTTTGCTTCTTTAATTTTATGAAACTAATGCAGTTAAATACGTTAAGTAATTGTGGGAGCTCATACTTGACTAGGTAGCATCATGCTTGGGTATTTTGTTAGATATGTGTCTAAAATTATATTAACAAGCCTATTTGAAAATGCTTAACTTCACATGCTTTGTGAATGCTTTGGCAGGCAGTTAGCAATATGCAAATTTGTGGTGTTACTTGCCATTTACAATTGCTTTGGAGATCTAAAAACACAAACTTCAAGCACATCTTACAACTGGCCATTAGAGAAAGGGCTAAAGAAAAGCAAGTGCAAACTGTGCATCAACATATTGACTACAGTGGCTAACTACACCAGAAGGATGGAACTACAAAGGAAATGTTTCTAATGAAGTTAAAGGTGAATTCAGCTCTGTATGAAGCGAGCAGTACATAATATAAAACTCTGCTGAGATTTAACGCCGTGGTGTGATAGATGATAAATCGTTGCCCTCTAGTGGACACTGGGGGAAGTGGTTAGACACACGGAAGGCTAGCATTCGGATCATATTGTGTTTGTTTTTGTGCATATATCCACTTCAAATTTACACACATATATTTTTACTTTGTACTTATAAGTCAACAAAAACAAATGAAATATACTTATGTATTCATAAGCATGAACAAAAAAGAAAAGTGATATTAAAATGAACATGTGAAGGTTAAAAATAAATCTAGTTAAACAAAAAACAAGTGCACATGCATGCAAATTACAGCAAAAACAAAACATTAAAGACATACAACAATAAAAAAAAATCATTATGTTAAAATGAATATGCTATTAATTTTGTCAGCTATTGTGCTTTTCTGTCTGTTGAACTTGTCTGTTTATTGTATGGTGTCCTTGTGTGCTAGAAAGTCGCCTATAAATAATAATACTAATAATAATACTAATAATTCTAATACTACTACTACTTCTACTATTACTACTACTACTACTACTACTACTACTACTACTACTACTAATAATAATAATAATAATAATAATAATAAT
>JBBMFX010074140.1:0-10442 GCA_037832545.1 Rhabdalestes septentrionalis
GTGTGTGTGTGTGTGTGTGTGTGTGTGTGTGTGTTTGTGTGTGTGTGTGTGTGTGTGTGTGTGTGTGTGTGTGTGTTATTCAGCTGCTTTGGCACTAGTGCTTTGGCACTAGTATTTGCGATTAAATGCGATTAATTTGATTAATTCATCGCCACACCATGTAATTAATTAGATTAAACATTTTAATCGCTTGACAGCACTAATCTTAAGATAAATCACATCCCTTTTTTGTTGTGTTTTTGTTTATCCTCTCTGCACTTGTGATGCACCAATACTTGTGTATTTCTGTACATTTACACAGTCTCCTGTCTTGTGTGTGCAGGTGTACCAGCGTTGGGAAACCGTGCGGTCCGAGCTGTCACTCAATGACCATGTTCTAGTGGCTCGTGACGGCAGCCCACACACTACAATGAACAATGAGGAGGAGTTCTATGATGCCGTCACAGGTGAGCAAAGGCCAGGCGGAGACACTTGGTGCCTGGATCTTTTGTAATCCCCAAAAGGTAATGAAAGGCGGGGACTGGGAATAAGAGTGCTAGGCTTTTTGGTGCCATGTTTTTATTACTACTGATAAAAAGTTTATGGCAGTGGTCAGTCAGGCTTTGTTATAAACCATAATTAGTTTACCAAGGAGTGTTATTATGGGTAGGCCTGTCACGATAAACAATAAATCAATTAATTGCACGATAATTAAAATGAGGTCGATAATTTTCCAGCCATGATAATTTTCATTTGGTTGCTTTCCAATGGACTTCACTCATCACGGCTTTTCTAGACAGGGCAACCACCAATCTCTGGGAAACTTCACAGTTAAATAGGGCTCAGTGAGATCTTTCCAAAGACCCCTTGTTTTCAATAATACCCCCCGGCGAGCCGGAGTTATTAAGATGAAGACGATCGCCTTGGACAAAAGTACAGGGACATGGCGCTAGAATCTTTAGCACAGCTGGACACATTGCTACTCCTTAGAGATCCTGCCTTAAGCCACAGAAAGTCAAGATATGCTGACTGTCTTACAATGTCTTCCACTCCCAGGGTTATGTGATGTTTAGAAGTCAAGGTTTATGGATCATTGGGTGCATTTGCGCCATTATGCCATTACCGTTACATCAGTAGAAATGGACACAATGACAAAATTATCGTTTATCACAATAATTTCTGGGATAATTTATCGTCCAGCAAAAGTTATTATCGTTACAGGCTTGATTATTCTTTCAAGGGCGGCCGTGGCATGCATAGTGTGTTGGGGGAATTAGACCTTCAGCTTCAGCTTAATAAGTAACCAGAGCATTAGCTATAATGCTGGACGTGTTCCTAGAAAAGACCCGAGCCATACCTGCCGCCCTCATGGCTAGGATGGACCTGGGATTTGGCCCGCAATGTTATTCAAATTGGGTAACATGTAAACAGAACCTCAAGCAGCAGCCTCTGTGACCTTGCCTCATTTGTCACCTAACACTGGCCTTGTTGCTCCTTTTGACTCATCCCATCAGGCCGTCTGTTTGTTGTGGTAGGCTGGTAGAGGACAATGGTGGGGCCTCTGTGTATCATCTTACATTTACTATGCCCACGGTTTCAATAATTCAGCGGCGGCAACCAGACCCACCGACAGCTCCTGTCACTGCCGCACATGCTGAGAGGAACCTAGATGAAAAGATGATGGATGAATAAATAAAAGAGTGGATCAGGCAGCTGGCAGCAAAGCCATAGAAAGTTGATGAACCCTTTGTGACGGTCAGTGCATGCTCGATGGCAGTGCATGCTCGATGACAAAAAGTGTGATCATTTTTGGTGGATTTCCTATGGGAACTTCCTAATGGATGTGAGTGGGCCATTGTGCTGTAAGCTGTAACCTGGGCACAGACACAAAAGGTAGTTATTTTGCATGATATTCTATTCATATTTAGTAGTGCTGTAACAAAGTATCAGAACATTGTGATATTTAATGCAATTTTGTTGTTTGAACACACAAGTTGACTAACAAGCAGCACCAATAAACTGTTCAATCCAAACTAACCTCACACTCACAGCTCCAGTTTTGTTAATTATGCAACACCATAATTACAGTTATTATAGTTTATCTGAATGGTTTTATATGAGAGTGAGTCACATAATATGCATGCCTGAGCTGTCTTGGATTTGCATGTAATATTTCCATTCAACCCATAGTACACAAGTGACCCAGCAGTGCAGCAACTATTAAATAGCAAAACTGCACCTTGTATGGAAAATATAAGGCATGTATGGAAAATGTAATTTTATGTCAGGTAGAATTGAAGTTACTGTAATAATAATAATCAACCAGGGGGTTTTAAATAGTCACGTGCTAAGAAATATAAAGAACATAAATTAAAACATTTCTTTATTTAGGTCTTTATTTAAGAGAGACACATAATAGAACTTTCAGATAGTCGCCGCCCACAAGTGGCTGGGGAAACACCACAGATGGAGGGGCTTCGGAGAGCAGTGATTGGCGAGCATGGTTTTAGACGGATTTGCTGTGTTTATATATATATATTAGTGCTGTCAAACGATTAAAATGTTTAATCTAATTAATTACATGGTGTGGCTAATTAATCGCATTTAATCGCAGATACATACAGACTTACAAGAAGCAGTTTTTTTTTACCATTTATTACTGAATACAAGCTTATAACTTAGGCTTCAATGGTCATGACATTTTTATCACTAACTGAACCAAACCTATGAACTAGGTTACAGTATATTACAGTTGTAAACTTTGATACACTACATCTCCCAGCTCTCTCTCACACACACACTATGGCCGGCGCTGAGACTCCACCCATCTGGAGGTCTGGATGGAGAAAGCTAATGCGGCTACTTCCAGACCAATTTTCACCCTCTCCTGCTGCCTCTAGCTCGACCAACAGCTCTCCTACAGACACTACGACCAGGTTCACCACTTCCACACTCTTTCCCGATGTGCTTGTGCTTCGTTTTCACTCCCTCTTTGCATGGCCGTGCAGCTGCGCTCCAAAGTTGAACCGGGAGACGCGCAAGCGTCTTTTCCAAAAGGAAAATATTCCCCTTCAGAGTCAGAATCAGCAAAAACATTCACAAGACATAACAAGACATAAATTATTAGCCATTTTGGCGTTTTTTTCTTCCAAATCTCACTGAACTGAACGCCGCTTTCTGGGTGCTCACGCAGCAGTGATCTGGGACTCGGATCTCCTGCTGTGTACTCAAAACTTTGAACGGGAAGATGACATAAAGCGTTAATTGCGTTAAAAATAGTAACGTGTTATTTTTTTCTGTGATAAATTTATTTAATTAACGCATTAAATTCCCAGTCCTAATATATATATAAATAACAGATGGGTCCACCTCGCCATGGCTCTGGAAGGCAAGGTGTTGCAAAATTTGGAGAGTTGGTGGCAGCGGTTTGGCAGAGATTCACCTGACCAGAGAAGGAGAAGGTGCCAAGAGATCGGCTGGGCCAGAGACGGCAAAGGACTGGCAAGATGTGGGGCGTGCTTGCTGGAGACCTGCAGAATTGTGTGTGACGAGCCTACCCACGTTTCACGCCATCAGTGGAAGTTTGCGCCACACACATTTCTCCAGGCCCTTTCACCAAAGTGGCTGCAGCAGCATGTAGGCTTGACAGACTCCCCCTATCTGACAGCAGCATTGAAAGAGGCAGAATATACAGAGGACATTTTTACTACCAAGACCAAATCGACATCACATCAGCAAGTGGTGGATGGTGGAGAAGACAAAGGTGAGGTTAAAGAGTGAATCATGGTGGTTGGCGCAGGCGAAATTTCTCCTCGAGTGACATGCTCGCTCCAACCAAGGGCATGATTTCACTGCAGGCACCTAAGACATTTAGCACGGCACTAGCCAGCACCAGTGCCAGGTGAAAAACAGCAGCAGCCATTAGGACGGCCATGCCATTCTCCACCTTCCAAGCCCATCAAAGACTCCAGAAATCACAAGTGGGTCATCTGGGAGATGTTGAAGGACTCTATGTGGAGTGCATCGTGGAAGGAGTGTGCTGTTGAGCATTGGTCAAAACCGGCTCTATTATAATGATTATACGACCAGGCATGTTTCCACACATGCAGCGCCAGACCTGGCTGGGTGGAGACCAATGTACGGCTCACTGCCATGATTGGCATGCACTCAAGAATGCAAGGAAAGAAACAGCTGACCATCACTGTTAATGGGGTAGGGGTCAAAATGCATTGTTTACCATGACAGTCTTTTGGTGCACAACAAGACCTTTGATGGAGCAGTGTAGATCTTAGAAAAGGTACTCAGGGCCACCATGCGAGTACTCTGGGCCATTAGAAGAGGTACTGGAGGCCGTTGGGTTGAACACAAAGAAATGTTCTCTGTTCAAAAAGGAGGTTGTGTTCTTGGGGCACATAATCAGTAGCAAGGGGGTAGCCGCCAACCCAGTGAAAATGAATGCAGTGAAGGGCTGGCCAACTCCACAGAGTGTAAAAGAAGTGCGTAGCTTTTTGTGGTTAGCCTCGTACGACCGGTGCCTTGGGCAGGATTTGCGATGGTCACATGGCCACTACATTGGCTGACAGAAAATTGGGGGACTTTCCGTTGGTCAGTGGAGTGCGAAACTGCATTGGAACAGCTTCAGGAGGCATAAGGGCTCCAGTGCTTATGAGGCCAGTCCCAACAAAACAATTTATAGTGGACATAGATGTGGGCGATGTAGGTGTGCAGTTCTATCATAAGATAGAGAAGCTTGGGAGTGTGTAGTGGCATATTACACACAAGCATTGAGTCGGCAAGAACAAAATTACTGCATGACTTGGCGAGAACTCTTAGCAGTGCTCAACCGTACCTGTGCGGACAGAAATTCTGCCTCTCAACTGATCATGCATTGCTAACTTGGGGCAGCTCACACGGTGGTTAGAAACGTTACATGAGTACACTTTGAGGTCGGCAGCACTGTAACACAAAAGCACTGTCATGCCATCTGTTTGTAGTCTGAGAGTGTCGCCACTGCATCCTCATGGAGGAAAAAGAGCAAGGAGCTCCGCTAAGTGTGGCCATCACAGACTGGGCCAGGCCGGGGGTGGACTCAGAAGGGTTGCGATGAGAGCAGGAGAGTGACGGTGGGTGGAACAAAGTTGCCGCAAACTCAGAGCTAAAAATCTACCAATCGCAGTGGGAAACACTGGATTTAAGACAGGGTCTGTGTTAAAACCAATGGTCACCTCTGGATGGTGAGCACGAGCTCTGGCAGCTGTTGGTGCCTTGCGCACTGTGTAAAGACATTTTGAGGGCAGTACTTGGTGTGGTGTGTGTTGGAGGGGGCTGTGTGATGAGCCAGCACAGTAGGACATGCTCCCATGAGCCTTTGCATCCAGCATGAGTGGCCAGTTGGCCTATTCTCTGTGTTTTGGGGACATTAGTCGGGGGTAGAAATTTGTGTTGTGTGTTAATGTGTTCTTATTAGGGGTGTAACAATACACATATTCATGTTGAAATATTCGGTACGAGGCTTTTGGTTCGGATCGCAATACAAACCAAACAATCTGTGAAAAAATATTTTTATGTCAGCTCTAACTTTAAGACAATTAATTGTGGTGGAACTTTGTTTTGCCTATTACGAGGAAATGGAGCCAACTTGATAAATTTTACTTGAGTTTGCAGAGGCTCACCAAGGACATTAATGGAGCTAAATTTCAGGAAGTCACAGTGGTGTGGCATTTTAGCACTGTTAAGTATATTGCACAGATTCACCTCAATGCTGGAACTAGGCTTAGGTACACAGGACTACCAAGATTCACATCCACAGTAGCCTGTGTACCACTAAATTAAAACACATAATTACCCCCCAAAACACATTCCCAAACACCCAATAACACACCAAATAGCCACAATAACACCATTTCACAAAACAATAAACAACAAGAATTAGAATGTCCCAGTGTAGCAGTGTATGCTGGGATACTGTCTCTAGTAGGGCTGGGTTCAATATTGATTCTCATTCAAAAAATACGATATCGATTAAAAGATTTGTGGATCTATCTTTTCCTGTCGACACTACATTTGCGACTGTACAAGGAAAGCTGTACAACACTCAATTCATAACCCATAGCTCAGTGGTTAGAGCACTCGTTCTGTGATCAGAAAGACTGCTAGGCACCCCTCAGGTCCCCTGAGCACAGTACCGTCCTCACACGCTGCTCACAGGGAGCCGTGTTCATGGCTGATTCTCTTGGTGAATTGGTTAAGTGCAGAGGAGGAATTACCTGCTGTTAACACTCTGTGCAGTGGTGTGTTCACGTATGATCAATTGATCACTTTCACTTTTCACCCAGAAAAATCTCTTAATACCTGAAGTGTAAGAGTGTCTTATCAGTCAATCATAATTTCCTAGACTGTATTTGCCATGGTTGCTGAGCTAGTGTTGATAGATTTTTATGGTCATTGTGGTCATTGTTGTTTTTTAATTTTTATTCAACCAATTTGATGGTTTTATGGTTTACATTTTTGTGGTTATCATTTTATTGTCAAATTGACATGTTCAAAACAGGGCTACTAACTCCATCATTGTTATGAACATAAGAATTTAAATAAAACCAGGAAGTTATTTTCTTCCTAAGTTCGTTTAATTCTTGATTCTCCCTCTCTCTCTGTTCCTCACATACACACACACTGTTCCTGTCAACAGTTACAGTAATTAATGTTATTTATGTGCAGAAGTTGTTTTAATTTAAACAGACAATACTATAATATTGGATTGGATTAATTATAAAATAACCATTTTTGCCAAGTCTACTGTCAACAGGTAATATTGCTGTACAGTCAGGCAACATAGGGATATCTTCCACTCAAGTCAATTTATAACCAAGTCAAACTAGTATTAACACAAAGAAATCTGTATATAAATCGAAATCGAATTTAATCAGATAGAGAATTGAATTGGATCATGACCTTGTGAAATCGGCAACAGTACCCAGCCCTAGTCTCTAGTGAGTGGGTGTTTTCCACAGCAGGTGACATTGTCACATGAAGCAGATCTGTGCTGTCTGAAGAAAATGTGGACACACTCATTTTTCTGAAAAAACCCCCAAACTTAAATATTGTTTGAAACTGAGTTCCATATAAAAAAAATTAATTGTTCTTTTCTTTCTATTAGTTTATAACTACTAAAATATTACATACATTTATTTTTATCAGGAGGATTGTTTTGGTAATAAAGAAGGATTTGTTTTATTTGCTACTGAAAAGAAACCCTAGAAATGGGTACAGAATAGCTCCATCATTGTTTAAAGTAAAAGAAATAAACAAGATCATACTTATTTTATTGTCTTAATAAATACAAAATTCAAAGAAATGATCTGCTTTTTTAAATAGTTATTTTTGCTGTACTGAAAACATACCTAACCTTGACACCACTGTGTCGTATTGAACCGAACCGTGATTTTTTAAAATCGTTACACTCCTTGCTCTTATGTGTCATTTTTTGTGTTTAGGTGGTTATTTTGTTGTGGTTTGACCCCTTCTCGTCACCATTCTCCAGAGTGTTATTTGCCAGGGTGTAGTGATGGATGAGAGGGGTGAGATATGTTTGGAATTGGGAGATGTACTGAGTTACGCCAGTTGGGGGCACAGTACACCTTGCTGAAAGTCTGTATTTGAAGCTATGAAGTTGAAATGTAAAAATTATTTTCTTGAAGGTCATTCTGTCTCTCATGCTTGCCACAATAAATTAAGGGTGTCAAATGAACATGGTAATGTCAAGCAATTAATTACCAAATAAATAACTTGTAAAAAAATATTGCTGCAGAGTTGGGCTGGGGAGGGCTTTCCCAGCATGCATTGCGCCCGCCTCCTCTAGTTAAGTGATGTTCTGTGTGTTACATTGGCTTTAGAAATGGCATGGCGGAGCAGACAACGCTGAGAAAAATTAAAGGACTCATCCAGCAGCTTGAGGGAGCCAGATCGAGGTGGAAGATGTCCTTCGAAGAAGCAAGATGGCAGAGAGGGGCAGAGGGTACTCTGGCCGGTTCCAGGGCTTCCCGGCCTGCGGCGAAATGGCGAAGCAGTTCCGGCCTGCCGGCAGCTGAGGGCAGCCGTGAGCAGCAGCCGTGAGAAGACAGCGACGGGCTCTCACTGGCGACGGGGGCTGGAGGCGGCAAGCGGCCAGAGGATGCCGGTGAAGCTGCCATCCTACAGAGGCGATGAGCCGCTGGACACGTTCTTGACCCTGGTCCGGTTGGCGGCGTCGTTCAACGGCTGGACTCCGGCGGAGGTGCCAGAAAAGTTACCACAGGGATAACTGGCTTGTGGCGGCCAAGTGTTCATAGCGACGTCGCTTTTTGATCCTTTGATGTCGGCTCTTCCTATCATTGTGAAGCAGAATTCACCAAGCGTTCACCCACTAACAGGGAACGTGAGCTGGGGTTAGACTGTCGTGAGACAGGTTAGTTTTACCACATCCGTCTGCGACCTCGTCATCTCCCTTTAACCAAGCAGGCCCCTGTGGAGCACAAGATTTGGGAAATGTTAGGGGCAGGCGTGATTGAGTTCGTGGTCCACCCCTGTACTTCTGGTAAAGAAAAAAGATGACTCATTGTGGTTCTGCATGGACTATTGGCGCCTCAACATAGTAGCGCGTAAAGACTCCTATCTGCTTCCCCGTATTGACGAAGCACTAGATTGCATCTCAGGCTCTTCCTGGTTCAGTTCCCTAGACCTATGGAATGGCTCCTGGCAGGTGGAGTTAGCTCCTGAAGCACAACACAAAAAGGCATTCAGTATTGGGCAGCGCCTTTGGCAGTTCCAAGTCATGGCGTTCAGGTTGTGTAACGCCCTGGCCACGTTCGGGCGGCTCATGGAGAGGGTACTCAGGGACATTCCACACATGTGGTGTGTGGTCTACCACGACGACCTGTTGGTCCCTGCATGTAGCTTCGGAGTCCGAGCTATGTAATTTACGTGAGGTGTTCGGAGCGATCCACCGTGCCAAACTCAAACTTCATAAAAAAAAATGCCACTTGTTCCGCCGTCAAACTGAGTTTCTGGGGAATGTGATTAGCGAGGAGGGCATCGTCACTGATCTGGGAAAGATCGTGGCAGTAAAGGACTGGCCCTGCCAGCTAAAATCCGTCAACTCCGTAGTTTCTTGGGGCTGGCGTCGTACTACTGGCGTTTCATCCGGGATTTCGCTACAATCGGGAGCCTGCTACACCGGCTCATGCAGAAGGCGCAGCCGTATGACCGGGACAATTAGTGTGAACGTGCGTTTGCGTTGTTTAGGGCTGTGTTAGTCTACACTCCTGTGCTGACCTATCCTGATTTCCAGTAGATTTTTCTTTTTAGACACTGACACGAGCGACGAATGTCTGGGGGCTATGTTGTCGCAGACGTGGGGTCAGGTCGTCGCCTATTTCAGCCGCTCGCTATAGTGGCCCGAGATAAACTACTGTGTGACTAGTCGTGAGTTGCTGGCTGTCATAGCAGCCATAGTTGCTGGCTGTCATTTTGCGGTCCCGGACCAGAGAGCAGCAACCACGGAGGCGGTCCTGGTGGATGAAATGTTCACACGCTTCGGAGTTCCGGAGGAGCTGCACAGCGGCCCGGGCCGGAACTTTGAGGAGGAAGTGTTCGGTGAGGTCTGCAGCCGGCTGGGGGTTCACAAGACCCGGACGACACCGCTTCATCTGCAGAGCAACGGCCTGGTGGAGTGGTTCAACCTTACCCTGGCCATGCAGATTGCAGTCCTCACCAGCGACCACCAGAGAGACTGGGACTGCCACCTGCCGCTGGTACACTAGTCCTACCGCACCGTGGTCCAGGAGTCCATGCAGTCCACCCACTGATGTTTGGGTGGGAACTGAGGACGCCGGTGGACTTGGTGTTCGGGGCCCCACCCTAGCCCGAGGTGCCTAGAAAGCCGGGCCTGGAGTACTACCACCACCTTGCATGAACTGAGCCACCAAGCGCTAGCTGAGGCTGGCGCCAAGCAATGGCGGGTCTATGATGTGTGGACTCGCAGCCAGGACTGGAAGGCGGAAGAGGGGGCTGTCACCCAACTCATGTTGCACTGAGATGGCCCATGCGTGGACCTGGAGAGACTGGGTGAGGTGGTGTACTGGGTCCGGCTGAGCAGAAGGGCACATGTGGTGGTCCTTCACCGCGACCCGGCTTGCGCCCTACAGATCCCGCGGTGAGACTAAGGAGGGGGCCCAGGCTGATGAGGAGCCCTCGTCCCCTGGCCCTCCGACTCCTGCTGAACCGGCCTCGGCACCTCACAGACTTTGTTGTGGACTGTGTGGCTAGGGACATCCACGACTGATGTGGGGACAATGTAGCGGAGTTGGGCTGGGGAGGGCTTTCCCAGCATGCATTGCTCACGCCTCCTCTAGTTAAGTGTTGTTCTGTGTGTTATTTTGGGGTTATTTTGTGTAGTTGGGGGTAAATGTGTTTATTGTGTTCTTTTG
>JBBMFX010074149.1:0-10441 GCA_037832545.1 Rhabdalestes septentrionalis
GAAGTGCTCACTATCACACATTTAGACTGATTTGTGAACTATGTTTGAGAGAAATGGTAATATTGTGTATCTGGAATGACTTTTAGATCTTTAAGTCCATCTCATGAAAAATCGGAGCAGGAAAAAAGGTGTTGCGTTTATATTTTTGTTGAGTGTATATTGATCCCATTCACACTATTCTAATATTACTACATTATATATTTATTATCTGTCATCTCCTGTTCAGTGCTGCTAATGGTCCAACACTAGTCACTCTGGAAGATTTATATCCCATTCACATTATACTGTTACATTACATTACTGTTATGTTGTTGTGATGTCTATTTAATTTGTTATTTGTGTTATCAATTTGCACTTTGTTGAATGCTGCTATACATTGCACTGAGGTTCAAGGAGAAACGTCTCATCACACCTAGTATGTGTTCACAGTTGCTGATATCGCTGAAACTTGAATCTTGAACCTATTTGAGTCATACTGCACTGTCCAAAGGACGTCCTTGACTTTATTTCTTTCTAGCTTTCTTTCTTTCTTTTTTTCTTCTTTTCACATTTAAGGGGTGTGTGGCAAACAGAGTGCATTGTCTTTCTTTTCAGAGCAGCCAGTATAACAAAGACTGGAGGCCTTCTGTTAACTTCAGATTATGTATTATTTACAGAAATCCAAGCGAAAGTGTCACAATATCATTACTTTTAGTGATCAACCAAAACTCAATGTCCACTACAATTTTTTGTTTAGCAAAAATTTTTTAAGCATTTAAACAAAAATCTGTTTTTCTCCTGGGTGTCTGGACGATCTCTAATTCATATCCATGTGCATAAAGATACATCGATTATTATAACTTTACCCACCATTCATGGCATTCATTACATTTATTTTTAAAGCTCACTATATTATACAATCCCCAATAAGCCATGATAAATTATGCATTACATTTATTTTACTATATTTAAGCCCTTGTAGTAAGACAAACCAGTTCCTTTTTTAATTTTATCTGCTCTGTGATGCAACTTTATGATACACTTGTGCCAAAATGTCATAGCCTTGATACTCATTGTGCTAAATGGGTGATTTCTTTAAAAAGAAAGATCATTATTGACTTAAGAATTTAAAATAGTTTTCAAAGGGCAAATAAAATTTGAAATGTGGAAATGTATAATGTTTTCATTTTTGTTTGCAGAACATTACCTATGAAAAACTGGCCGAATATAAACTATGATTGAATCCACCAAAATCAATAAATCAGTAATAATGTACCATTAGTTTTGAATAATTTAGTATCAATAATAATGTACCAATAATAACAACCTGTACAATTAGTTAACTATGTTAACCATGTTATCGAAATGTTTTATATTCAGTAGATTCTTATTCATTGGGTCTCACTCAATAGGTTCGTCCCGGCCTTGTACGATGACCCCAGTGAATTCAGTGAGTGTCCGAGCATCCAGTTCGATCCAGTGGCCTTTGTCCTCCTGGTTAGCACACCACGCCCCTCCATTCATGTCGTCCTCATCTCCAGACGCCTGTCAGATAAGAGCCAATGCAGAGCTGAAGATGTGGTTTATTACTTTCAAGGAGTGTAATTAGGAGACACAGAT
This sequence comes from Rhabdalestes septentrionalis, assembly GCA_037832545.1. Taxonomy (NCBI): domain Eukaryota; kingdom Metazoa; phylum Chordata; class Actinopteri; order Characiformes; family Alestidae; genus Rhabdalestes; species Rhabdalestes septentrionalis. The sequence goes on from JBBMFX010074149.1 coordinate 1,600, forward strand.
GCACATAACAGATAACAGATCTGAGAATGATGTGTCTGTTTACCTGAATATTCAGACGTGCACGCTGAGGCCCATAGCGATGGTGACTCATGGATGATGTCAATAGCTGGTCAGAGTCCACACGATGGGACTCCATCCCAAGTGGAGGACAAACTGAGCGAAGATAAATAAGGAATCACTTTCATCATCGCACAATTAACACTCTCTGCTCCTGCCTAAACATTAAAACCTGCCTAAGATTTTGTGGGTCCATTGACCTTGTTGCCAGTTCTCTGGCTGTTCTTCCTCGTAGCCAGGGGCACCGGAAGCATTTTTAATGTGGGTGTAGGTGTGGGTGCGCACATGCAAAAACTTGGTGGTTGTGTTGGTGGGAGCATTGGGAGGGACAAAATAAACCCATAATGGTTCCAATGCCCATGCCTGAAGCACTTTTGGTAAGTTCTGACCACTAAACCACAATACCTGTTATGTTTGAAATATTCAGTTCAGTCATGCAAACATCACAGTGCCAGATCCTTTCACACATTTTCAGCTCCAACATCAACAATCATGACTGACTGTTCACTCACTACTTAATATAAATAAGCTCCCACCTCAACAGGAGTCATCAGGGTTAACTGCCAGCGGGTTTAATGTATGATTGCGCTACATTTAAATTAATAAAAAATTTAGTCATTTTATTCACAATAACTTAATTTAAAATGTTAAAAAACGTATATATATATAATTGTCACTCTTGCCATCATAGCCTGTTATATAGTACAGGCCAAAAGTTTGGACACACCTTCTCATTCAATGTGTTTTCTTTATTTTCATGACCATTTACATTGATAGATTCTCACTGAAGGCATCAGAACTATAAATGAACACATGTGGATTTATGTACTTAACAAAAAAGGTGAAATAACTGAAGACATGTTTTATATTCTAGTTTCTTCACCCTTTGCTCTGAGTACTGCTTTGCACACAGGTGTTTACTGCTAAACACCTCTGGGAACTCCTTCAAGACTGTTGGAAAACCATTTCAGATGACAACCTCTTGAAGCTCATAGAGAGAATGCCAAGAGTGTGCAAAGCAGTAATCAGAGCAAAGGGTGGGCATTTTTGAAGAAACTAGAATATAAAACATATTTTCAGTTATTTCACCTTTTTTTGTTAAGTACATAACTCCACATGTGTTCATTCATAGTTTTGATTCCTTCAGTGAGAATATACCAATGTAAATGGTCATGAAAATAAAGAAAACACATTAAATGAGAAGGTGGTGTGTCCAAACTTTTGGCCTGTACTGTACATGTTAGGTGACTGCAACAGATGACAGCTCTGACAAGAAACAGAATGTTTCATGTGTCCATCAAAAGCAATGCGGCATTAAAAATCCCCCTCGTGCTGCATTGTATTTCCTCTGTGACGATGAGCTACATGCGTGACCTGTGTTCTCTTTGGAGAGGGATGTGTGGTTTTGATTCAGAATGATTCCACATTTATACATCTGGATCTGGAATGTTTCAAAGTTGCCTTTGAACAAAACCAGCTGTGGAATCAGGACAGGGCTTTGGCAGGGTATCGTCAGAATTAATCATTTCAAATGAACGAAAGCCTCGCTTGGTAAGCTCGGTTCTGGTCAGTCAGCACAACCTTGCAGATGTTCTGTCAGGAATTTGCTCTCCCGAGCGTATCTCAGGTGTGATATTGGTGCTGAGTGGAGAGATTTGGAGAGGCTGTGATTTGGCTCAGTGATATTTCCAAGGTTCTGCTGGAGGGAGGTGAAAGATTGCTTCATTTCAGGACAGAAACTACAGCCAAAGGATGAGGAGCACTTTGTATCACATTACACTGAATTCTTACACAAGCCTGTTATGGCCTAAAATGACATAACACTTGGAAAAGCTCTCAATAACAAGTCAGGATCATTTATATCAAGGGTTGTTCTGGGATAGATATCTAATCTGGCAGTAAATCCAATGTAACTGATCAGCCAGGGGATGTTTGGAGTCCAAAATCCACTTCATTATTTTTACAACAAAGCTGCAAACCCCAACATTCATAACCAGTATAAGCTCACCAGAAAAAATCCCAATCATTTAAGCATAGAAATGAAGATGATTTGGTCTGACAGGCTGTGCCCAAACAGGTTTGATCACTGATTTTCAAGAAAAATGTCAAATTAGAAACACTCATTTACCTATATGAGCCATGCAGGTCTGCACACTCACACTCGTTTCTATAATTATTTTACACAATACTAAAATGGTTACAACCTAAAGTGATCTACAAGCTAAGTGACCCATTCGGACCCATTGTGGTTAGGATCATGGTCAAGAAGAGGAATCAGAACAAGTAATGGGGCAATTAATAAAGGGGTGTGTCAGAACAAATTATGTGATTAGGTGATTAGGACCAATCACAGTCAAGAGAAGGAATCAGAAGAAATGATGAAGATATTAAGACCAATCACAGTCAAGAGGAATTCAGCACAAATGAAAAATTAATCAGAATATATCACAGTAGAGGGAAGGAATTAGAACAATCTCTGGCATGATTAGGACCAATCACACTCACAGGGAGACCTCAGAAGAAATTATGGGGCCATTAGGACCAATAAACATCAAGAAGTGGAATCAGACAAGTAGATTAGGACCAATCACAGCTAGGGGTGGCATCAGAACAAATGATTGGGTGATTAGGACAAATCACAGTCAGAGGGAGGTCTCAGAACAACTGATGGGATGATTAGGACCAGCCAGGGGAGGTCTCAGACCAAATGCACAGTAAATTAGGACAAATCACAGTCAAGAGGAAGAATCAAATCTGATGATGGATTGATTAATATTCAGCTGTTTTTAATACGATCCTAAGCGGTTGAGCAATTGAAGTGTTAGGAATCAAATCACAATTCAGTCCTTAGTGGTGCTTAGTGTTCTGCTCCAAGCATCTCAAACTGCCCGGTGATGTTTCCTGACCCGCTCAGTGTCAGTAAAATCACATGATTAAGGGAGTCCTAGCTAGTAACCATGATGATTCTTACAGGTGAAGAAAAGTGAACCTATACTCACTCTTAGGCTCTTTGTAGACCCGTGGGCGAGGTATCTTATTTCTCCTGGCTCTCTCTTCCTCTTCCTCCAGTCTCCTCCACTCCCTCTCTGAAAAACAAAATAACAATGTATTATATATATATATGTATGTTTGTGTGTATATATGTATACACAAACACGCACACGCACACACACACACACACACGTATATATACATATATATGCAATGTGTGTATACCCAAAATATAACAATAAATATAATTTATTATTAGCCCTGTATAGAATGTACTGTAATACATGCGAGCATGTTCTCTTTTGGTCTTTTTCTTTGGTATAAGCAGGTAAATACAGTAATAATTTAATGTAAGTTTCAGTAATAAAACTAATGGCCTTTCACAAGAACAACCGTTCTGAATTCTGGACTGCAGCTGCCAGATATGCATCACAGGGTAGCAGCTAATCAGCAGCAAGGAAAAATTTATAACACTCTCGGATTGGTTACCTAAAGCCTCTGAATACAGTGGCAGTTCACTGTCCCTAGAAGCGCTTTCTTTGTGTTCTCTTGACAGTAAAAAAAAAACATTTATAGAGTTTTATTTTATATGAAAATGTAGCTGAATTTCTGTTAACATTTATCTCACAAAATTAGTTAATTATATATTCCTTAATAATGTATCATTAAAATGCATAAAAAAGTATATATATTGCCATGAAAAAAGCAAAACTAAATGCTCAGGAAAGAGAGACTTGATAGCAATCAGTCATCCATTCCTAAAAGCATGTGTTGTTTTGTCACTGGTTTTAAGACTTGCCTGTGACTTGCGGGAACAAGTTGCCATTAGATGCTAGACTGGCTCCATCTCTTCCTGTTTTTTAGCTTTTACCTCACAGTGACTGTGCATTTTTACAGCTGTTGTCTCCATTGTTGTATCGGATTAGTGCTTTCTGTGTTTTGTAAGTTTCACCGATTGTACAGCACTCTGGTGGCAAATCGCTTGTTTTAAATGTGCTGTAGAAATAAAGTTGGTTCTTCTGAAACTCTTGCCAAGCCCAAAAGTTGCCATGAAACTCAGGAATGCTTGGTCCAGTCTAAATCCAGATTGAAAGTGATGTAATACAGATAAACTTAAAACAATCATAACAAAACACTTGAAAATTATTTTCTGATAGACACTAAGTGCTACATTGTTATAAAAGCATGCAGTCCATATTCTTTGTTCTGTTCAATACGTTTTGCTTAACTGCTTATAGGAACAGATCAGCAGAACATCACCAAATTGTTGCAGTTGTAATCTGTCCAGACGTGAGTCCAAATTTTGCTTTATTTGAACTTGAGATACTCGTATAGCCGAATGCTGCAGACACTTTTTTACACAATAGGGTCTGGTTTCATAAATTGCCTCAGGAGTTAATAAATCTCAGGAGTTAATTGTATCATCTGGGGGCAAATTTTTCAAGCAGTCACCTTAACCTGTTTAATCCCAACATTTTCTCTGCAAAATAAGTGCATGCATTTTACTCCTTAGACTTCCCTAACACACAATACGTTTGGATTTGATTATGTTAGTGTAAATGTAGGTTATTAATTATTGCTAAAGGGGAGCCACATCGACTAAATTTAAACAAATTTAAACACTTAATTTGACCTGTTTTACACCCACAATGTGGTACAGGGGTAGGGAACCCCCAGACCCTCTGTTTCCACTCACACGGCGCAGAGGCCTGCCTCCCCCAGCAGGGTGGATCCCACCACAGTGACCCAGCTGGTCCCCCCACAGGCCCTGTAGGGCGAGAAGAGGAGGCTACCAGGGAATGGACCCCTGATGACCTGAGAGAAGGAGGTCCTCTGGCCTGGTCCAGCACCGACACTCCAGACGGGCATATCTAGCACCATGACTGTGTTATGCTACAGTTATTGCTTACATTTATTTCTTACATTTTCTCTTCTTATGGTGAAAAGATGAATTCAGGCATATAATTCTCATTACATATTAGTCGTATACGTATTATAAAAGATGTGTACCAAATATTTTTGAAATATCTTTTGATTAATGTATTTTATTTACTTTCTCTTGTACAATATTGAAGCAGACATCTCTTTCCAGAGGTGCAGGCAGGATGTAAAGGGGCCTGGTCATGTCTCCATTCACACAAGTCACATGACATTGATACAATTTAGAGTAGACAAACTTAAAAAAAGAAAAGCCCAAAGTCAAAACAACATTTGTTGAGCTTCCAAAATAATTATGAAAAAAAAACAGCAGCAGTTGTTGCTGGTGGGATTAAATGAGTTAAGACTTATTTTTCACTATGTCTTTGGGTGTCACCACTAGAACATAGATCAGCAACATCTGGTTCTGAGCATCAGTCCTGTAGTGCTTTATGTTGCTAGGAAAACCAGAGTGACTCTACAGCTACAAAATCCCCCTCAACCCCCGTACTCCAGCCACGTGGCAGAATCAGCCAGGGCCGAGATCACAGCTTCCCTTGCTTTGTTTCAGCCTTTCTTTTCTTTACCCTCATTCTTAAATCATTCCCTCTCTTCACTTTCCCTTATTTTTTTTGGAAACTCTCCAGTTTTATGCACACATTCCTTCTGTTTCCCCCAGAAATACTCTCTTTCTCCAACATACAGCTCTGTGCAAAATCTTTTCTTAGTATTTTGCCTCCATGGACTTTTAATGGAGTCTTAAGGAACGGTTGTCATTTTCAGTCCGGTCTTTCTACCTGACCATTTTTGTTAAGCCACACAAGAATCTGCCAAACAGAAAAAGGCACATCTACCTAAAGTCCTGAACCAGTGAAGAAACAGTAGCAGATGATTCCAGATGATCAGGCGGTGATCAGTATACTGGTGGTGCTGAATGCTGAATGGTTGGAAATCCTTTATTTAACTACAATGTCTCTTTAGGCACTTAACAGTTTTTGCAGCAAAACATTTGTTCCCATATTGTTTATTTAATTTACTGAAAATGCAAAAGAGAGAGTTTGACAAGCAGAGAACATTTTTGCACCAACAGGGTGAATCACAGCAAAACATAATTAAATGAGGTGAAACTCAAGACTTTTGGTCAGTCTTACTTATCACCCTCGCCTTGTATTCTTTCTCACTCATCTCTCTCAGGTTTCTCACTCTTAGCGAACGATGCTTTGAAAGCATGCTTTCCCTCTTCACCAGTTCAGAAGAAGAAAATAAATCCCCTCGTGTCATGTTCTTGCTCATAAACCCAGCCATGCCCTTTCTGCCTCCCATCACAGAATCTTTACCCAGTTATATGAGTAAAAATCTATGTGTGTGTGTGTGAATGTGTGTGTGAGTGTGTGAGTGAGCGAGCGGGAGTGTGTTATTATCCAACACAGATAACTCTAATTTACATCCATGCTACATGCTCTAAGTGGGAACAGCAATAATAAATAATAAATACTAAAATCTTTCACAGCTCCAGATGTGCTTTAAGTTCAAATGAAGTTCAAACTGCATTTTTCCCTTATGTGTGCCTTCTATAATCCAACCCGGCGAACAATGAGATGCTGGTTGTATTTACTGTATAATCTTTCTATTGCTGTCATTATAAACTGTCTAAAAATTTTGGCAAATTACAAACATTTTCAAATCACACATCTTTATTAAAAAACATCAACCTTCACTCTGGCTTCCAACATTCAACTTTGTTTCATCTGTGCTAATGATTGGGCTACATCAGGTCATATTATAGCCATTTCCACTGTTACAATACATACATTTCAATTCAAAGTGTTTTATAATAATGATAATAATTTTAATGGTACCATAGTTGGATGAAATGAGAGGATAATCTGTTCTGTCGGCCACAGCTACACCTTTATCCCCGACCAGCACAGGGCTGGGTGGAAAGTGTGTGATTTTGTACCGTGGGACAAACAGCCTTAGTGTAGACTTCAAGGAACCGGCATTTAACAACCGGTCTGCATGTCTGTTCCACTTAAAGCAGAACTCAACACAAAGGCGCTAACAAATTATATCTTACACAAAACGCTGGCATCATTTCCTTTCATAAGTGTCACATTTAACCTTCTTTGTCATTTGATTTATGGCTACAATAATTACTCGGTGCTGCACTGCCATTGTGGCCAGCAGAATGACAGCATCCCCAAGTCTGAGCTTTACCAACTACTGCTAATTTGACAACGTGGCATCTTCAGTCATTTTAGTGTCATACCTCTCTCTTCTTGCTCTTTTCTGGCTCTCTCCCTCTCCCCCTCTCCCTCTCTGTCTTCTTTTTCTCTTTTCTCTGGAAAAAAGCAAAACGCATAAGAACATCAAATTCAAATCCTGGACATAAAAAATGCAACACAAAGACACATCATTTGTAATGGGCAAGAAACTCCAGCTGTAAACGTCTGCATGATGAAGGGCTGACTGGATACAACATCAGTGACTCATGCTGATCCCTGGTGCCGTTTTCTTTCATGTCTGAGCCACTTGCCAAGGTGCCATTTGTTTTGTGCAGTGAAAACAAAGCTGTCACTTTGATATTGGAACATATAATCAGAACAGACTGTGAGCCTCTCTCTGCTGACCTCTGCAGATTTTGGGTTTCTCCCATTTTTCACATCTAAAATTAGACTGTGTCTTATATATTTTTCAACAAAACAATGATAAGCGTGAATATTGTGCACATTGTATATTTTTCCCTCAAACGTCATCCTGTTAGGTTCAGCTTGTCTTGATGCTTATTTTTGCTTGTGAGATATAATTCTTGTGTGAGAGTCTTTTCCTCGGTTCCATGAATTTTGCCGCCATTTCTCCTCTGATGTGCATTGAGATACTAGTGCTGAAGTTTTAACTGTGTTGCTTCAATGTTTGGGACCATTTTTCACCTGTAGCACAGGGGACAGGCTTGGCTTCAGTTTATTTTCTGCTTAATGATTTTCATGAAGAAGACTCTCCATCCCCCTCTTTTCTCTCTCTTCCTCTTCCATATGCTCCTTTCTCTCTCTTTCTCTTTTTTTTCTCTCTCTCTCCATCCTTCTCTCTCCTACCCTCTCCCCTCTCTCTTTTTCTCCATCTTTTTCTTTCTCTGTCACTCTCCCTCCTGTTCCTCATTCTCTCTGTCTATCCTCCGCTCCCTGTCTTCCTCTGCCTCTCTTTCGATCCTCTTTTCTTTTTCACTCTCTCACTGTCTCTTTCTTCCTCTTTCTCTGTTTCTCTCCCTCTCACTCCCCTCTCATTTCTTCTCCCTCCTTCTCTCTCTCTCCCTGTCTTTCTCTCTCACTTTGAATAGAACTAATGATGGGTGGAGAAAATGAAAGACATCCTGAAAAGACAAGCTATTCAGAAGTCCAGAGAGCTCCACAGAGGACATTCTGCAGACCTTCCGCAGAAATGTTATACCTCCTGGCCGCCAAGGTTCAGAACCTACTTGCTGGTATTTAATAATACAAAATTATTATTATTATTATTATTATTATTATTATTATTATTATTATTATTATTATTATTATTATTATTATCTAAAAATAATTACAACCAACGGTTGTAGAAAGTAAAATGTCTCTTTCAATTGGTGTTATTTTTCCATTTCCACCTCTTTCTCTCTCAGAGAATGATAGGAATGAAGGTTAGGACATCTGGCTCCACCAGATGTTTATTTCAGAGTCACAAGCAAAAGAGAAATGACAGGCCACACTGTCTGCACTCCATTACAAATGAAGAAGAAACGTCCAGATCCGTCAAGTTTAAATGTACAGTCTCTAAAACGTGCGGAGCACTGAGTTCAGTGTGTGTGTGTGTGTGTGTGTGTGTGTGTGTGTGTGTGTGTGTGTGT
>JBBMFX010074170.1:0-10440 GCA_037832545.1 Rhabdalestes septentrionalis
ACTACTACTACTACTAATAATAATAATAATAATAATAATAATAATAATAAGAAGAAGAAGAAGAAGAAGAAGAAGAATAAAAGGCTTGTTGACATTTGCAGACTGAGCTGATGCTCAGTTTTTGTTCCACCATATAGTCTTGATGTAAAGGTTAGCAGGTGTTAGCAAGGTTTTGCTAATCCTGGCCTGACCTGTTTGAATCTTTTGTCACATAAAGTTGTTTTAAAGCTTACAGGATCCAGGTAAAAAAACCCAAACAAACAAAGTCTCCCAACAGGTTAATGTCTGGTTGAAGTCAGGCCAGGTATGAACTCTATTTCTATCGCCAGAAGCTATTAAGTTTACTTTCCTCTGTGAAGTGAGTATACCACAACACAAAAGAAAACAAGCATGAATTATAGAAAGGTAACGCGCTCCGAGTTCACAGCGTGAATGGGCGAGAGATCTAGAGCCTAGGAAGGAAAAGGCAAATAAAAAAGTAATTTCCTCTTAGGGTGCTTTACTTACATGACATGCACTACGGCTTTAGGCCAGGGAGTTCAACAAATACACACTGAGACTGATCCATAATGAACAGAAATGTAAACAAAAGGGCAAGATGGAAATTTAGAGATTTTAGCATTTCTGTTTCCTTTTATACGTGTTAGCCAGAGCTAAATTTTTATTTATTTCACATTGACCATTTTTTTAAAATAAAATATGTTCTGTCACCTGACTTTCCTCAACAATCAGTCATCCCACAGTATTCTAAGAGGTTGTAAGACATAATGTAAAATGAATAAGGCTTTGCAAGTTAGGTTAAGAAAAGTTTCTTGCATTCTTTACATTTTTTTTGCAGTGTTGGAATAACGCATTAATTTCAATCCATTAATCGTAGAAAAAGCGTGTTAAAAATTAAAGCTGAACAAACACATGAAGGAGGAGATGAGAACAACCTGCTCAGCCCAGTGAACAGTGATTTGTATGAGTGAAACATGCCAGATGTCGAAAGCAGCACGTGCTCCTACGCTCCCCAGGGAAAACACTCCCCCACCCCCGATTTGCACCTTCCAAACATTAGAGAGCAGTCTCAATAGTACTCTCTTGGACTCCTGGACACGCATGGCTGTTGCCTTGCCAGGGAACATGCAACCTCCTGATGATAGGGCCAATGCTTCAGTAGATGCACCACTAAGGAGCTAACATAATATATAAATTAGAACACTAGCCTACAGTCAGTTTAAACAGCCAAAAATACATCTAGAGTATACAGATTTATTCTATTTTATTAGAAAAAACAGAATTGCTCTTGGTTGAAGACGGTGCTGTTTGCAGCAGTTTCTCCCCTTATAATCACACTGATTTGTTCCAGATAGAAGATTATTATATTTATGACACATCACTTTGTGTTTTTTGTTAGCTGCATGTAGGATACGGAGGTATGTTTGACATTTAAAATGAGAAATCTCCCTTTGCCCTCCATGAAAACAGAAACAGACTACAAGTGCAGACAGGACAAAAGAGATTGCAAGCAAAATAATAGAGCAACAGAACAACCAGACAACACAACATTTAATGGAGTCAAAAATAGCTACAGTACTGGTCTGAATCTGTGACGGATGATTCGTCCGCGTCCACGCCTCGTCTGTCCCGTTCCCAGTCCCCTGAATTTTAGGTTTCCCTTTTCCTTTCCCTCTTGGATTTCCATTCGTCCCTTTACTTATGTTCACCCTTAGTAGGTCCCCTTGCTCTCTTCCTAGTGTGTCTCCTGGTTTGTAATACTCCCCTCCTATTAATCTCACCTGTGCCTCATTCCCCTCGTCTCACTTGCGTCTTGTTCCCCGTACTAAAGCAGGCCGATCCCGTCTCTCCCCGAGTCAGTCTTTGTCGTATTATCGCTGGTATCTTGTCCTGCACCAACTCTAATACATATCTTGGTGACAGTGGACTAGTTTGTTGGTTTGCTTGCTTTTTTGTGTAAACCCTTCGAAGCCTTATATCTTAGCTTGCTTGTTCGTTTGTCCCCTCATGTTTACTTGTCAAACTTTAGAGGGGTATTGCCTTGTATGATCACTAACATACATCTCTTTATGTTTACAGACCTGTGTTCCTCCCGTTACTCCATGACCCTTGGTTTCCTCCCCCTGGCTCGACGTGAGAGGCCGCAGACTTGTTTTGTTCTTTTGTTTATTTGAGGAGCACGGGTCCAGTTTGTGTGTGTTAGAGTATCTTGCTTTGACTCTGAAACAAAGTTTTATTAAACAAAGTATCACCAGCCGAGTGCGTCCTCCCCTTCCCTCTACCTTGCGGAGCGATCCGTGACAAAATCAGTATACTATTATGACAGATTCTGTATTCTAGTAGCAGAGGGTTGCATGTGCAAAAATGCAGAACAAAGGGAAACAGCAATAAATATAAAATGTACAAATATTGCAGCAGGAGAATAGAGAATGTGCTGTATAATAAATAGAAGGGTATTCACAGAGGTAATTAAGGTTTGCATTGTTTTAGTGGTTAAAGGCATATGTATATGCGGTGAGTCTGCATTGTGTTTGGAGGATTAAAGGGAAGTTCAGTGGAAGGGTGTGTTGGTGGTGTGCACGTTGATGGGTACAGTTAATGTTTCAGTTCTGGTTGAGATGTTGGATGGCCTGAGAGAGGAAACTGTTTCCCAATATGGAAGTGAAGGCCTGTATGCTATGGAACATTTTTCCAGACAGGGACAGGACAGGAAGAAGAGGGTGTGTGAGGGGTGAATGGAGTCGTCCACATTATTGGTGGCTTTGCAGATGCAGTGTGCGATGTAAATGTCTGAGACAGAGAGGAAGCAGGCCCTGGTGATCTTCCCAGCTGTTTTCACAAACATCTGTATAGCCTTGGGATCCTAAACATCACAATTCCCATACTAGGCTGTGATGCTGCCACAGTGAATGCTTTCTACAATCACTCTGTAGAATGTGATAAGGATTGGGATGTGAGGGGTGGGTGCACACACCTCAGTCTCCATAAGAAACTTGCTTTTGTTCTTATAACTGAGAAGATGTGATAGGTTGTGTGATGTGAACACCAAGGAACTTGGTGCTCTGGACAGTCTCCAATTAGGAGCCATTGATATTCAGCTGGACGTGAACATATTGCAACTTGCTGAGGTCATTTGTCAGCAGTGTTAAAACTAACCACACAGCGGTGGGAGAGCCCTGTGCTTAATATGGTGGTGTTGGAGATGTTGGTCCCTATCCTGACTGACTGACGTCTACCACTCAGTCCAGGTTACAGAGGGATGTGTTTAGGCCCAGTATCAACTTCCCAATCAGATGCTATAGGATGATGGTACTGATTACTGTATTGAAGTCAGACAGGTAAAACCATCACAGACAGGTGAAGATGCACATGCACATTGAAGTGGCTGTTCCTTGCTGATCTGATGGTCTTGAGCAGGTTGGCCCTGTTCTCAGAGTATCCCTATCACCTGATCTGAAGCCATTGTCTTTGTTTCTCAGCAACATGCGCCTCTCTGCAAACATTCACAGCTTCTGGTTGGGGTGTGTGGTAATTGTCTTGAAGTAACACTATCGATGCACTTACTAGGTTGCAGTCTCCCTAAGCATGTCCCTTCCCGTGTGCTTAAAGAACTCTTTAAAGGCACAGATGGCACCAGATGACCAGAACCTTTTTTCTGCTTATGAACAGGCTTAGCACATCTGATAAATGGTCTGTATCTTGGGTTCAGCATGACAGACACAAGATCAGAAAAGCTGAGGTGGTAGCAGGTCTCAGCACAATACGCTACCACTGACATTATAAACATAGTGGATATCAGTGGACCTTCCTTGTACCTTGCATTGTGTGTGTGTGGGCCTGTTAACGTGTTCTTCTGAGCTTTGCCTTTGTTTTCCAGCTATGATTATGGATTTCCTTGTATTAAACCTCATCCTGTCTGCTAGAACGTTGCATGCATTTTGCCTTTGTTTGGCACTGGACAGATGTTTAGATTGACTGATATTTTAAGCTTATTTCTGACTATTTATTTATTGTTCACTGGAAGAATGGAATGTTTAGGTGATGCTAGGCTGCTGCACTGAAATATTTGCATTACTCATTTACATTTACAGCATTTGGCAGACACTTTTATCCAAAGCCACTTCCATTCCCTAACTACAGGGGGCAGTCTCCCTGGAGCAACTTCGAATTAAGGGTCTTGCTCAGGAACCCCTTTGGTTGTCTGCTGAAGTTAGGATTTTAAACCAAGCCAGTTAAGCAGGCCTCATTGTTTTTGTAGTAATGACATTTTTGCAAGGACAAAATGACTAAGGTATATTTGTTGATTTGTTTTTGCTGATTTGGTTTTAGTAGTGCTATTTTTGTCCAACAAATGCTATCCATGTTTCAGGAAAATCCTCACCTGTGCTAAAATCCTCACAAATGCTAAATTAAAGCAACTCAATGTGCATGATGAACTCATTAAATACCATGCTCTCTGTGGTTCATCAGTCTTCTTTTGGCATTTACAGTTTGACAGATATTTGGTAGACATTAGTGCCATAAACCTTACGACTGCTTTTCATAATTTTATATTTTGATAATTTTATATTTCGAGTCATTATCATGACTATAAACCAGATCCACACGTTTCCTAATGTATATAACTTTCATTGGAGTCTGACCGTAGTGCATTTGATGCAGAGACCTCTATTCCATCACAGCTTTTTTAATGTTGTCTCGCTTGTCAGGTCCTGGCAGGTGGTAGCCTGTTATTGTTTGGCTTACTTAATGGATTATTGGATTGTGAATTTAAAAAAGATGCTTTGTCATACCAAGTTAAAGTGCTTAAATTGCTTTTCTTGGTCAGTGGAAGAAGCTCGTAGCAACTGTTCTTTGGTTTTTATTACATATGTTATACACCTTTAAGAGCCTATTGTGATTAGTACTTCAGCTTGCCAGTGTAAGAGAAATGAAAATATCTTAAAGAACACATGTTGATTATTTGTGTATGGCAAACTTTCTTCTGAGAAACCTCTTGAGACATGGGGATCTCCTTGCAGAAGATCAAGCCCTTGAGGACAGAAACCCCTACTATAAATCACATCCTCTCATCACTACCCTATTAAGAATTGATGTCCTAAGGCATGAGTGGCATTTCCCTGGACTTCCTGACAAAATGAACAGCATAAATAAGAAATGATTATTTTCCAGCCAAAAGGCAGGACTTTCTCTCCAGCATCTTTTGTCTAATTTACTGAGGAATAAAAGAGAAGACTGATCATCTCTCCTTCTCATTTCAGGTCTAAAGCCACCAAATCACCCTGCCCCATTCCTCGGTATTATGCATGACATTTGCACATCAGTTAAGTGGTTTATACCCCTCTAACGGACACTGGCTATCAGGCATAGTGACCTTGGGCTCATGTGTAGCTCCAGAGCCCCCTATCCTGCTGACGACAATTTTAATTGAGATGGAAGCATGTGTTTATTCGCTTTGTGTGTGTTGGAACAAAACAAAAACAGGAGGGAAATTTTTTTTTTTTGACATAATGTCACACAAAACTCCAAAAATGGGCTGAACATAATTATTGACCCCCCTTCAAAATTATGGATAAATAAGATTATTTCAAGCATGTGATGCTCCTGTAAACTCACCTGGGGCAAGTTACAGGTGTCGGCAATATAAAAATCACACCTGAAAGCAGATAAGAAGGAACAAAGCTCACTTAGTCTTTGCATTGTGTGTCCATGTGTGCCACACTAAGCATGGACCCATGGCACTGTAGGTAATCTCCCTGGGTGTGGATGGAAGAGACAAATTCCAAGACACAGAGACATAAAAAAGCAAGACTACAGTTTGCCAAAATGTACTTTAATAAGCCAAAATCCTTCTGGGAAAATGTCTTGTGGACAGATGAGACCCAGATTGAGCTTTTTGGTAAAGCACATCAGGCCTACAGAGAAAAGGACACAGTACCTACAGTCACACATGTTGGAGGTTCAATGATGTTTTGGGGTTGTTTTGCTGCCTCTGGCAGTGGGTGTCCTGACTGCAAGGCATCATGAAATCTGAGGATTACCAAAGGATTTTGGGTCGCACTGTAGGGCCCGGTGTCAGAGAACTGGGTTTGCGCCTGAGATCCTGGGTCTTCAAGCAGGACAACGACCCCAACATACTTCAAAAAAAGATTTTGGGAAAAGGAGCCTTTCCAATATGTGCAACCAAATATTAACTTAAGGGTGCCAATAATTTTGTCCAGCCCATTTTTTGACTTTTGTGTGATATTATGTCAAATTAGCTTTTTCCCCCTCCTGTTTTTGTTGAATAAACATGTGGATAGCACAACATGTGTTAATGCAATACATTTCTGTGAGAAATATTTGATTTTCTGGAAAGATTTCAGGGGTACCAACTATTTTGCCCATATATGTACCAGTCAGAAAAGGAAAGCCTTGTCTCCAAGTGCACAGTTATGTACTATGAAGGCTGTAGCGAGCAGTTGGTGGGATGTGCCGGATGCAGAGGGAGGCTGATACAGAGAGAGGTCAGGGCTGAGGCACAGTGCCATTCATCCGCATCTGTCGTTCCCTGCTTTGTTTGGATCAGAGGGCATGCAGGGGAACTTCTCATTGCTGCAGCAATTTGGGGAGGTAGGGTCTACACCATGTATCATTATCCCATCCATACATAAACTCAAAATGGAATCTACAAGAGACCTGCCCTAGTAGATGTAGCCGCCAGCAGTTTGATTTGTTAATTCATCTGAAAATGAATTATGTGCATTCTCAAGAAGTTCACAGATGGGAATCAAAATAATAATCTCCCAATAATAAAGCCAACTATACCACATCGGTTTCGATAGTTCTGTTAATGGCTGCCAGAAATGGGAATGCTTTCCCCATAATCATTATACAAATATTATTTGTCACATACATAGCCATACAAGTACAAGACACAGTGAAATGTTTTCTCTGCATTTAACCCATTCACTAAGTGAAGCAGGGCCTGGGGAGCAGTGTGAGTGTCCGTTACATTGCTTGAGGCTTCTTCAGCAAGGGTACCTTACCTATGGAAGCCCATAGCTAAAGGCATTGACTCTGTATATAGTTGCCTTTACATTTATAGATTTTAAGTTTGTCATTTCTCTATACAGTGAAGAAGTTTGTATTAATGAGAAATGAAGACTTGGGAAGTATTTGTGAAAGGAAAGAAAACAGCTCCAATACAGAAAGCAGTTTATGTCATTCCACTGTTTGGTATCCCAAAGTAAGTTGTTTTGGGGGCTGGCGAGTAATCTGATGTACATAACAGAAAAGTAATTGCAGTTAATGAAAGAAAAAATAGTTAAAGCTATGAAGAAAATTCTGAAAACAATCATCTAAATGCAGAAGAGAATCAGGGGAAGAATTTCGTTTAAAAAAATATTTTCACTGCCAGAGAAATTCCTTATAATTGATAATTATACTGGAGATGGAAAAACATTTGAATAAATGTTAATGCAAAAGGACAGAAGAGAAATGGCAAAATGGAGATAAAAGTATGACAGCCAAATCAAATGCATTATTATGTTTGATACTAATAATGTTATCTTTTGTGAAGTGCTGTTCTGTATATGATACACATTATTAATCTTGTTAAATGTACACTGTCTTCAGCCAAGCATGTACAGCAGGCACTGTATATAAAAAGGCCAGACTATCACAAAAACACATACTGGAACTGAAAAAAAATCTTCTATGACAGAAGTTGACATTCTTACTGATTTTCTATGTATGGATCACTATATACATTGTGGTAAAATACAGAAGATCCTACATGTTTATTGTATGATCAATTACTTTTTCCCCAGTTTATGCATCTTTGAAGGGTGGTTCAACCGCACATTCATGAAAATGCTTCAGTCTCTGAAAGACCTCTTTACTATAAGTAACTTCCAATAATAAAGGCAACCTTTGCTCTGCAAATAAAAGCAACCTTTACCCATCAGATAAAGAACACCTATTTTGACATGGGGTATTTCAACATTTATCACTCACTTATGTGCTGTTTTGACACCCACAAATAAAAACAAATCTGCAAAAGGACAGTTTTTACTGTTCAGATTTGAAGAATCTTAGCAAATATCCTCTTGTACTTTTTGCTCTTTATGACTCACCACTTCTCTTTTTTGGGGCATTTGTGTGTGCTCAGGATAAATATAACCAAGTTAATATAGAGCGATTCCTGGGTATTTAAAGACAGCTTATCTAAAACAACAAACAGACAAATCAGACATTGTGATTTCATTATGTTGTATGAGCCTTGGCCCATTCACTTGTTCACAGATCCCAAATATGTGTCTTATATTTATGGATCCCTTGCTTAATTTGATCTCTTTTCAGTCATAAATACTGTAATATACATATTCCAATGAATACCACAGCTAGGATTATTAGATGTCCAATTGTGCACTAGCTGCAAAGAACAGCTTACTAATCTTTATTGTCAACTTAGCATGTATTTCATTCCTCAGCTGCCCACTGTGTATGCTGCAAGCTGTGCTATTTGATTTAAATGGGTCTTTATGTGTGATTGGCGCTGAGAGATTGGACCGTGAGAACTGTAACTGCCACTGCATCGAACGACTGTCTGTAAAAAAGCCTCTTCAATTTTGGGGTGAAATTTCAGTCAACTTACTTTCCAGTGACTGTCCTAAAATGTTTCCAAATTGTATCTGGCCTGGCTTGGCTTAAATATTTCAGCATGGAACCTTTACTTTACATGAGAAAGTGTTTTTCACACTCATGTATCTCATATAAAAGTTTTTTTGGAAGCTGCCTTTGGAAGTGTACACCCATTCTTATGTTATCTAATATACTGAATGTATGAGATAAAGAACTCAGTAAGGTCAGTCTCTACCTGTTAGATCTGCGTCGGCATCAGGACAAGAACTGTGCAAGGTTTAGCTTGGTGGAAAGCACTGGAAATAGGTGTTTTATGCTTCAGTATCTTTCAGTCTAATGGATAAATATGTGTTTACCAAGTGAATGCTACCTATTGGAATGTTTACTGCTAGCAGTCAAATTTGGTGGAGGAGGAATAATGTAACGTACCCTTTGATTCATTATTTGCAATATCCAACAATATCCAACCATCTCACACAGGTAGTATTGCCAGATGTCTACATACATTTGACCATACAGTGGATGCTCCTGTTTAGAAATAACTGTGTATTATATAATTAAAATAAGGAGATGAATTTCGTCTTTAGATTTGGGTTTGGTTGTATGGTCATGTTGTTATCGGTGATGTCAATATTCTTATTGTTCTTATGTCACAATATGCTTTTCTGAGCACATCATGGATATTTTCTATAATAGTTCTGATAAACTTCTTAATTAAGTAAGTGTTGCTGGATTTAGTGCAAATATTTGAAAGAAAAATTAAAATTGTTGTTTCCCATTTTGCTCACCAGTATGGAAAGGAAAGACAAGCTTTATTTTGGATGTTGCAGCCATATCACATCATTTTAATACTAGTAAATGAATACTTGGGGGAACATCAATCTAACGGCTAGTTTGATCGTACTTTTTTCACAAAGTAAGCCATGGACAATGCATCTTATGGACTTCCTCCTTCTATGACTCACCCAGATTCCTTTCAGTAGTCTCTGTCATTAATTTCCATCTGGCCATGCGTCAGAGCAAACTCGGTATAAACAAAGCTGAACATATAAAAGGATTGTAAGTCAATTGTTTTGTGCTGTGGTTACAGGCGTGCCGAGTGTGATTTCCTGTAGGTCAGTACCTGGAAAGCAGAATGTACTGTGAATTTAGAGTCAAATGTGTCTGCAGCTGTGATACAGTGTCTAATCTTCCTCAAAGCAACAAAGAATGTGACCAAAAATGCCTCATGTTACTAGCTGTCGACAGTTTTACATGTACTTGGTCTTCTGTTTCAGCCTTCTGCTACTTCTCTTGCCAGAATTTAATTTCATCAGTGTCATTATGCGACATGCTGTTAAAACACTGAATTACACCCAAAAAAGTATGTAATTGCTTTGACATGTACTCCCTATGTCCACCATCCATAGCAAAGACAATCAAATATCACTGCAAGTAGACAGCCAAGCATGTATTGATCTTCTGATTCCTATTTACTAAGTGATTATTCTAGTATATTTTGTGCAAAGTAGAATTATTTGGTGTGTAAATTTAAAATTATGGCTTACAGGTGATAGTGTTGACAAGGACATTTTGGTATCTGTCAAATAACCCCATTGATCCATTGTGGCAGACATGTTGTGCTGCAATTGTGACTCAGTTTGTCTAAAAGGGTACATTTGATTCTTTCAATCCAACCTCTTTATTGCGTTATCTAAATGGGTGGAGGTAGCTCAGTGGGTAGGATACTTGCCTCTGAACCATGAGGTCCTGGGTTTGAATCCTACCTCCAGCACCACCACTGGGTCCCTGAGCAAGTCCCTTAACCCCAAGTTG
>JBBMFX010074181.1:0-10440 GCA_037832545.1 Rhabdalestes septentrionalis
TTATATTTACTGAAATCAGAGTTTACTGATACACTCTATGTTCAAAGGGAAAACACCGGTTCTAGAATTTTCCATGCTGTTCCTCGGGGACAATCTTCACCAGGCTCACATGTACGTATTAACAAAACACATTTATAATTCAGATATTTCAACTGCATTTTTCCCATACAGCATCTAGCTGTAAAAGTAATGTTTTATCACATAAAGTGACATTTGAGTTACTCTGACTAGGTGTTCAGATCAATGAGTTCAAAACCTGATACATTTTGCTTTTTTTCCACATATGTGTGTTGTTCAATATAGTAGATGGAGAAATACTTTTTTCCAGAAATGTTCTACGAGAAAATATCATGCAGTTTAAGGTTGAAAAACTGACATTAGGAGGTAGAACTTTGACCATAGCAAATGTGGCAGACTGAAATATTACAGCATGAAATATGACCACCCAGTTATTGTTTTGTTTTATTCGTGTTGCATTTCTTAGTGTCCAAAAAATAAATAAAATAACATTTTATTTATTTAATAACAAATAAAATAAATGTTATTGAACCTAAAATATTTGGAACTACCATGTACAGTTGATTCCACTCAGCTTGAAAAACTGGAAAATGGTCCATAACCCACCTGTCTTTATCATTATCAATGAGATTTTATATTTAATAATGTATTTATTTATTTATCTAACAGTTTTCAGCTGCACCAAGTGGAGTGTCCCTGAAGAACTAGAAGTCCAACCAACCAACTTCAGTAAAGAACTTCTACTGCCTGAAAGCAGGTAGGAATTTGCACCCTGAACATTCACACCTATGGGATTTTCATTATCTTATGTGTGTTGTATGATTAAAATGACATTAGTAGTTTTTCAGCCATTAAAAAAATCATTTTAACATTACAATAATATTTTCATCACAGTTTTCAGCTGGAGAAGCCAAGTTCACCTGCGCTTCGTTCTGTATAAATGAAGAGCCACAGGTCCATGAAAATGCCAATCAATTACAGTGGTGAACATCTAGAACACAGGTAAGAACTTAACCAGCCTTTGACCTATGCCAACTCAAATATGACTCCATTCTTCACAGCAAATGATCAAACTATGGTCAAATAATAACAAATATTAACCATAATAACCTGATGGCCTTTCATTAGAACTGAGCTATAGTGTACTGTCTCTATGATTTTTTGTTAAATACTTGCAGGCAGACCAAAGAGCAGCATATAATTGATATGTTTGTCAATTTTGGTTCTTATTCTTATTATCAATTTTGGGTCTTGTTCTTCATTCTTTTTCAGCTCCAGTTTTTCAATGTAAAAGTTTTCAGCCGGAAAGGTCCAGTTCACCCATGAGAACTTAACTAGGCTTTAATCTAAACCTCAAACTCAAATTTGACTTAATTCCTCACAGCAAATGGTCAAATTATGGACAATAGTAACAATTTCTTAAAAGATAAATGAAACACTGCCTCAAAAAACTTGGGCAAATGAAAAAGTACTACAAAATATCAGAAACACTTAATATTAGTGCTTCCTTAAATATTGTTTCTCTTAAATATTTATTCTATGAAAGTACTCATTAAAGGAGAGGAACCGGGACTGGACCCGGGACAGAGGCAGTGATAATGAAGCGCCAGGAGATAAATGAAGAGTGACTGGGCAGAATGGGAAAAACAAGACCTGAGCTGAATCTGGAGTAGGAACACGCCTCTCGTGAGGATCCGGACTCAGGGCAGCCTGAAGATAGAACTGAAAACATCCCAGCAATCCTGGTCCTGAAGATCCACATTCCTAAGAATTCTAGTCCCAGGCACCATCTGCCACATCTGAATCATAAACTTCTGCAGAAGCTTCTAGTTTGACCCCTTGAATGCACATCAAAATGCCTGTTTATATGGAAGTTCCCCCGGTTTGTGTTGGTGCTCGAGGTGTCAGATGTCATGCTGAGCTTTAATTAGTTTTATTTTGTCACGTAAAAAACAAAGTTACTATAGTTTAAAAACATGTAATAATAAAAAACACTCCTGGGGTTTAAAAATGGCAACACACACAAATAAACATAAAGCACAAAAATGAACAAATTACTTTTATTTCTGGTTTTAGAAAGAAACAGAAAAAACGCAGAGAACTTTCTGAATAGTCTCCGCCCACAAGTGGGAGGGGAAACCCCCTAGTGGGCGTGGCTCTTGGAATGAAAGGGGTTCCCCTTCATAACCTGCTCTGACCTTGAGCAAGGTCTTCCCTCGACTCTTCCTCTTTCTTCTCTACCTCAGGCTCCTCCCACTTTCTCCAGCCTGCTCTGGGGGGATATAGTTGTTTTTGTTGTTCATGTTTATGCTCTCTCTCTGCTGAACCCTGACTGGCAGGTTTAGCCAAATCATTCCAAGTCATTCTTGTGTAAATGTTTTCTACTCTCTTTAGCACTTGAGTCTTTCTCTCTAAAACTTTATAGTAGAATTTCAGTTACTCTTTCATCATGATCCTGATCCATGTAAAACATTAGAGACTGTTTATCACCTGTTTCATTTTATAGACACAAAATACAGGAATAGACCCTTACAGATGTACACAATATACACAATATAAATAAATATAAATGTCATGTAGACATTGTCATAATAATAATAATAATAATAATAATAATAATAATAATAATAATAATAATAATAATATATGTATATATATAAATAGCCTTGAAAAAAGTATGAAACCACTTTTCTGTTCAGTGTTAGTACAATTTAGGGCAGTGCGAGTGTGTGTGTGTGTGTGTGTGTGAGTGAGTGAGTGTGCAAGTGTGTGTTTGTGTGTGTGTGCATATGTGTGTTTGTGTCTGTGTGTGTGTGTGTAGAGCAACTTTTCTATGGTTTGTATTCCAGGAGCTTCACTCCTGATTCAGTTTCTGATGGATGAAACAGTCACACCAAACATACACACACACACACACACACACACTGCTCATAACTTTTTTTTATTGTTGCAGTTGTAAAATAATATGAGTGTAGTTTAACATTTCCAAGGTATGATAAATAATTTTTATGTATTAGTTTTATTTTTTGGGGGGTTGAAATTTAAAATCCAGTGTTGATCTATTGAATAAAACAATAATGACCTTCACATTTTTACAGACACACTCCCACACAGTACAAAAGCAATAGTAACACTTTTTTGAAGGGGTCCACATAAGGGTGACATGTAATCATCATAAGAATGACACGACACGTGTTGTGCACATTAATGACACATTACTGTTGTTTATGACTGTTGTCATAATGTGTCTTTCGGGTTTTTGAATGTCAAGCTGACATTGTATGACGGTGCGATTGTCATGGCTTGAACTTGAAAATAGCCAAGAAAGAAATGCACGGTGTTTGGTGTGAAGTTTTCATGGTGGCGGCGGATTTGCTGCGTGCGTGCAAATCTCGTCCTTTTGCGGGTGGGGGTATTTAGAAATCCTGTTAAATCTTAAATCTTTCGTAAAAAGATTCAAGACTCAACTGGTGAACTAATTATTTATGTCAAATGTGGGGGTCCAAATGAATAATTATGAATTGTGAAGGGGACACGTCCTCCTCTGGTTGAATGGCGAGGACGCCCATGCCCCTTCAACTAAAATGCTACCGAAGTGATAACCAGAAACAGTGATTTTTTTCCATGGCTGTATTTATGAAATGTTTGAAAAGGATATCTAGAAAAGTCTGTATATAGAAAATAAAGAAACTAATGTTGAAAAGCTATTTTTCCAGCTTTTCTCTGCCAGCAACCACAAAACTTTAAAGCAGAAAGGTGAGTCAGACAGAATTGTCACTGACAGCTATTTTTCTTTATATTTTTGGAAAAATGTAAAGACTATTTCACATTGTTTTTGTTACAATGTTTAAAGCTTAACAGCAGAGATGATGTTCATGCTGTCTAAATGTGGCCACTGAAATCTAATGGCATTCTTCAACTCCACAGCTCTTTGCAAGCTTCACTGAAAACCTCATTTAATGTAGAATCTACAAAGCACTTCCTTGTTCCTCATTTCTTGTGCAATAGTTTTAATATTTCCATAAAAGATGCTGTTCAAAATGCTTGGCTGCTTGGCTATTAACAAGCAAGAGCACCCGTACAACTCCAAGTCTTTCCTCGCTGCAGTGGCTCCCCATACATTTTAGAATGTTTTGAGTTTCTAAAATTCAGATCTTCTAACTTTCTTCAAAAGTTCATGATCAGACTCGTTTTTTCCCTGTACTGGACTAATGCACCTTCCAATAACTATAACATATTTGGCGTGTATGGTGTCCTAGTCGTCAGGAAGTTTTCCCTGTGATCAGAAAGTCATGGGTTCGAACCCCAGGGCTGCTAATGGCACCACTGGTTCCCTTGAGTAAGTTTCTTTTCTCCACACATTCCTCCCTGCATGCTGGGTGAATAGGTTGAATGGGGTAAATGCAGAGGATGAATTTGGTGTTCTGTGGTTTGTTCACTCCAGTATTGTGCAAAAATATTAGAGACCTGTGCAAGTTGTTTGAACTCATCAATAACATCTGTGTTTTTTTGCCAGCAAAAGCACAAGTGGGCATTAGAATAAATACAAACAAAAGAGAAATATCAAGATTTTTTTCCTAAAAAGTAGTTGATATTTTGAGAGCTGTTTAGAAGAATGGAGGTTTGGTTCCAAATTTCTGCTCAATGCCCCCAGACACTCTTTGGTGTTGTAAAATTCCACAAACAACCCACCTAATTTAATCTACAGATGAAAAGAGAGCCAGCCAGGTATTCGATGGCAGTTACACATAAACCTGGGTTTCTATGTGGAAATAGGTCTGGAAATTGTTAAGCAAACAATTTGCAATAGATAAAACCACTCTTTACTGAATTATTTGTATTTGTGTTAATATTCATGTATTACTGACTTAACACTCCTGCCCAGTAGTAAACAGCTAGTCACCATATTCTTAGGTGCTTGTACTGTATATAAATTAATTTTACTTACTTGATTTTACTTACTTGCTTTTTCGATAAGGTAATGATGCAGACAAAAATGTTTGGATCCAAAACCATTCATTTTTGTGGTTTGCACAGTTGCCTCACAATTAGAATGTTTTGGGTTCAAGTCCCACCAAGGGTGAAGTTCACATGTCCTCACATCCAAAACGTTTAAAGTCAGGTAGACTGGAAATGCTACATCGCCCCCTGGGTTTAAATGTATGTCTGAGGGGTTTCCACACCTGTCGACTTACGAGAGCTGGGATAAAAATCAAGCTCCCCTGCTTATTGTAAGAAGCTCAAATATGCTAAGCCAGGTGAAATTGCAAGAGTCTGTTCTACAGAATGCTGTGCTTTGAGATATAAATCAGATGCCAGTTGACTTCTCCTTTTGGTCTCTGTCTGATGTCTGGTTAAAACTGCAGTATCATTTGTTTACAAAGCTGTTTTGCCAGTTTGACTTTCCACTGATAAAATTCCACTAAAAAATGAAGCCCTTTAATAAGCATCATTACACTAAGTGACTCCTTTTTTTTGTTGTCAGCATCCAGTTGGAAACTCCCAGCAATCCAGTATCCAGAGCGACAGGTCCATGAAAATACCAATCAAAGACCCTTCATCACCAGCAGACAGGTAAGACTGAATGGCTTTTTATTAGAAATGTACTGCGACTTTAAATCTTACTCCCCGTCAGCTACAAGCATTCTCTCTGATTTTAATATGAATAATGCAATGTTTAATTACAGCTTTCAGCTAAAGTGATCCAGTCCTTCTGCGCCCAGTTTTGTGTCTCTGAGGAGCGACAGGTCCATAAAATTGCCCATCAATTACAGTGGAAAACACTATCGCATCCACTTTAAAAATATTTTAGCAGCTTCCTTCAGATAAGGAACATAAATTAACCTTAAAAAAACCATTTTGACTTGAGACACTTGTTTGATCACAGTGATGTTTGGTAATTATGTTTAGAATTATGCCAAGCCCCAACCCCCTCCCCCCCAAAAAACCCCAAGCAAATATTCCTGTGCTAAAGTATTTCAATGCAATTTACAGATTTATGATTAGTTTCCACTAGAACCTCCACATTGAAATGTAGGATTAGATTGTCTCATTTTTCATTACTCACACTGCTGGAGTTTCATCCTGAGGGAAGATTTGATACTCCACTGCTTACGGAGGACCATCAAACAGTTGTTTAGACCGAGAATTTCAAACTTTTTGTCGTTCAATAATTACACTTATTCTTAAAAGTTAAGTAAGATCTTTAATCAATAACCACACATTATCTGCTGAAGTTCAACAAGGTATTTTTTTTATTTTGTAAAGGTAAATCAACAAGTAAAAAAAAAAAAAGGGGGTATGTGCTTTCACCACACAAATAATTATGTATTGTGTCACATGTCTGTAAAGTATGTCACATTTCTTCCCAGTGTTAATAATAAGGCATGTGTTTTTCAACAGCTTTGCCTATTTTGTACCCAAAAAACATAGTTCAATAAAAGTGATTGCATTAAAACTAAAAGAAACATTTAGTTTCAAATATCTAAAAGTGCAAATGATTATAGATATGAGGATGTAGCCTTATATGAGCTTATGTATTTTTACTTTATTTATTTGTAGCTTTATATATTGTACTTGTACAAATTACGCAAAACATCTGGATGGTCTAAGCATATAATTTGTAATTGAGGAGCTTTACATAGATGATGAGACAAAAACCTAAATGTTAAAAGACGGATAGTGCTGAGAATGAACCATTTTTTCATTCTGTTTCTGTAAAAGCCCTTTCATGTAATCAGCTGAATTAAATGGGAATGCATGGTGTGAGCCACCCTATGTGAGTTCATGTAAAAGTACCCAGATGATCTTTTGGAGACTGCAGCTAGTGAATGTCTGATACAGGGAAATTCTTAAATTGCACTAAATCAGAGAATTAAGTACAATTTAGCTCTGGAAAGAGATTCTCAAACGAATGTACTGGAAAATAAAATGATCCTGTGGTGGTTCACTATAATCTGTGAATCGTAGATGACACGAAGTATCAGCTTATGAAAAACATTTTATTCCTCCACACAGATTTGCAGTTGGTGTTAATATGTCATAATTTAAATATAGTGCATCAATTCCTGTTTGTTATGATGCTATCTCTTTATTCGCCTGACTGTGTTCTATGCAGAAACAGACTGAAAAAATGGTTCATTCTCAGCACTATCAGTCTTTTAACATTTAGGTTTTTGTCTCATCATCTATGTAAAGCTCCTCAATTACACATAATATGCTTAGACCATCCAGATGTTTTGCGTAATTTGTACAAGTACAATATATAAAGCTACATATAAATAAAGTAAAAATACATAAGCTCATATAAGGCTACATCCTCATATCTACAATCATTTGCACTTTTAGATATTTGAAAAATGTTTCTTTTAGTTTTAATGCAATCACTTTTATTTAACTATGTTTTTTGGGTACAAAATAGGCAGAGCTGTTGAAAAACACATGCCTTATTATTAACACTGGGAAGAAATGTGACATACTTTACAGACATGTGACACAATGCATAATTATTTGTGTGGAGAAAGCACACACCCACTCCTTCGTTGTCAGGTGTCCTAAGGGGAAGTATCTGCAACTTGATTCCAGTTCAGTCGACGCTGGTGCGATTACCCATCGGACACGGTGAGTGTTGAGGTGTGCAGAGTGTGAAGAAAGGGTGATGGACAGTGTGCAGTTAGACTAACTTTCAGAGTTAATCCTGATGTGAGCAGTGCACTGGTAGCTTGGAATATCGAGTGTTATATCCAGTGGCTGATTGTATGTGTGGATCTGTGGGATGATTGCTGTGGATATAAAAGTGACTTTCATAAACCACATCTATTTTCATTGAACTTAATCCATGTTTATTTGATAATAAAATGTTGTGTAATTTAAGTGCATTTATCAGGCAAGTTTGCACTGTGTACATGTACAGTCATTGACCTTGATAAAGCAGTGAGTGTGTTGCTAAACAGGTTAAGCAGGTCCATTGCTTTTATATCTTTTACCTCCTCATTCTTCAGTTGTTGTTCCTCAAGCTTGACATTTAACTTGCTATGTTTGTAATGAAAACTGTTTCCAAGCTAAACATTTTCACAAAGAAAAAAATGTAAAACAACAAAATCTAAATTATTTGTCCATTCTTAAGAAGTTACATTGTATTCTTTGATATTTCTGCATATGGGGAAAGGAAAAAACTAGCAATTAAATCAATCAGCAGGAAGTTTTGATAATACATTACAGCTGAAAAGTACATTTAAAGAAATCTGATATCTATATTTGTCTGTATGTTTGTTTCAATGTTAACATTTATTTTTAACA
The DNA here is from genome assembly GCA_037832545.1 of Rhabdalestes septentrionalis. Classification (NCBI taxonomy): domain Eukaryota; kingdom Metazoa; phylum Chordata; class Actinopteri; order Characiformes; family Alestidae; genus Rhabdalestes; species Rhabdalestes septentrionalis. The sequence goes on from JBBMFX010074181.1 coordinate 8,317, forward strand.
TTTATTTACGTTTCACTTCTGACCACATTTTTTTTTTAAATGGCATATAGTGCAGGCTATTTTTCTGAAGAATGTTACATATTGTTTTATATGTATTATTTTTGTCTTTGTGGCTCTGTATGTTTGTGAAGTTGTAAAAACTCACTTGAGTCACTTCATCTTGAAATACAGCCAGTTATTCTGTTTCATTCTTCTCACGATATTAAACTGAATAAATAGGTTTTGCAATTATTTCACTTTGTAAATCCAACTTTTGAACACAACTGTAGCTCTGTGTGATTTGGGTGCTTCTGTTTAAAATTACCTCAAAATTTCAAAACACTAACAGTGTTTGCATGAAATAACCTATTTATGCACACTCTCACATACACACACATTTACACACACAAACATGCACTGCTGACCAGCCAGTACACGAGGCATTCCTTTTTTTTAGAGATTGAGTGACATTGATTTGTTCCTTTATTTATGTCTGTAAAGTTATTTTATAATGTATTCAATTAAGTCACAACTGTGTGGCAAACTAGCAGTATCTCCTGCATATACCGAATTCACTTCGATGCTAGAACTAAGCTTAGGTACACAGAACTACCAGGATTCACGTCCACAGTAGCCTTTGTACCACTAAATCAAAACACATAAACCCCCCAAAACACATTCCCAAGCACACAATAACACACCAAATAACCACAATAACGCCATTCCCCCTCCAAGTACACAAAATAACCCCACAACAACAATAAACAATAATTATTAGAACGTCCCCTGTGGGAGCAGTGCATGCTGGGATAGCCCATGTGTCAGTTTTGCTTTTGCTTTTGTGTTTGGGTTGGATTTTGACAGCAGGGCTTGTTTTAGTAAATTAAGAGACCAGCTGGGTGGTATTTGGGTTAATAGGTTAGTTGGGTATACATGGGGTTTTCTGCTTTGCTTCTTTGCTGATGGAGGTAGGGGTTGCCAATTTATTTTTATCAGGAGCTTTTTGGTTTTGGTTACAATGAGGTTTTGTTTTATTTGCTGCTGAAAAGAAACCCCAGAAATGGGTAAAGAATTGCTCCATCATTTTATTGTCTTAATAAGTAAACAGTGAAAAAAAGTCAAAGAAATGATCTGGCTTTTAATTTTTTTATTTTTGCTGTAACGAAAACATACCGAACCATGACACCACTGTGTCGTATCAAACCGAACTATGATTTTTGTGAACCATTACACCGCTAATATATATGGGTTAAATGCTTTAAATGCAGAAGTATTTTGCACAGCACTGTGTGCTGTGTGTTCACATATGACAAAATGGTCACTTTCACTTTATATATCACCTTCAATGAATACAAAGATCTGAATCATGATGAGACTATTTATTAAAAATAACAAATAAAGAACAATTAGATGGCTGGTGGGTGTTATGGTGTTCCTAGGTGGTTTCTAGGCCATTTCTAGACTTTATGGTCTCCTAAGTCATTTGTCCTGGGGACCAGTCATGTTAGGCTTTGGTGATTCACGGCCCTACATAAATGACAGCACTATATATATATCGTGGCTGTCAGTTAAGAAAAGCTGTCTCGCACAGATCCATTGTCCATCCAATTTGATGTTCGCTTCCGAGAGAAAGATTCCAGACTCGCTTGGTTTGAACACGCCGTGATTTTTCGATAGTTCTCGTAACGCGTATGTGTTCGTGAAAAGTTTGGAGAGAATGAAACAAACGGCGGAATGCTGAACATTCTAGAATGCAAACAAGGGGCGGGCGGTGAAGTCGCGCAGGGACCGCAGCGCTGAGATCAGAGCTGGATCTGACCGAATTTTGATTGATGCAGAAGCAAGGCTCCACGGACCAGCAGGGAAGTGGGCACTGGTCCGCGGCACATAGTTTGAGAAACGCTGTCCTAAGTGGCTGATAGGTTGTTGTTAGTGTATTTGTATCACAGTGATTCAAGTGAGGTGCATTTGTTTTTGTCCAACATAAATGTATATGGGTGAAACATCTTAGACAATATGTAGAATTACAAATGATTGAACAGAAATTCTGGCGTACTACTACTACTACAAATAATAATAATAATAATAATAATAATAATAACAATAATAATAATAATAATAATAATAATAATAATAATAATAATA
>JBBMFX010074190.1:0-10439 GCA_037832545.1 Rhabdalestes septentrionalis
CCGCAGGCAAATGCAGAATGAGCATGACTTCTTTGCCACTTCTTGAGTTAATCATTAAACCATGCCTATCACTTCTTGCTTTCCACAAATCTGTCCTTCATACATCTATTCAGCTTGAAAATGTACAATTGATTTTTCAATGCTCGTTAACTAACTCATGTCTTCAACCTAAATGTTTCAAATAAATGAAACTGAACATCTTGCAAATATCTGTTCGTTTTTTATAAGCTCTAACTGCAAACACATGAAAATCAAGTGTCGTTTCTTATTTAAATTAGACTTGTTTTTTTCAGACCACATTCTGCATTGTCACTGTACCAGCTGAATTTGTAATCTATGTGTTTATTTAATAATGATCCTGTGTATAATGGCAAAATGGCCACAGATTACACAGAGCTCCCATTGCAGAAACATATTTTGAACACTGACTGAAACAAGATGAAAGATTACACAGTCTGATGTAAAGCACTACAAACATAGTCTGTTCCAGAAATGTGTTAATCTTAATATTGTCTTTATAGCCAGTTACTATTTCAGCCCACTTCTGAAGACAAATCAGTTCTTAAGTTATTCAAAACATATGCTGAAGTACAGCTTTAGTATTCAATACACTAAAAAGGTGCAGTAGGTGTTGAAATTTTGTTTACCACACTGACCGAATACAAAGTAGTTTAGGGTCTATAAAAACTGTTTGGATAACTTGAATGATGAGATGTCACTACACTACATTCAAAACAGTTGAAATGGTGAAGATAAATGGCGAAATTTACTTAAAATCTCTCGAATTCAAAAACTAAATATGGGCCCACAAATGGTCCTTTGAACATTGTGAAGGAAGAACAATTTTAGTTCCCTAAAGGCTCATTTTTGTAAATGAATCATTTAGTCAAGGAAGGTGCACGGTGCAGAAAGCTCAAAGTTTCAACTCTCCTGGGATGATTTGCAGTATGCAATGTTAAAATGAGGGTCATGGTTTCTCTTCCCATTGTCTGTTTCACCAGGAATGCTCTAATCACTCTACTTATCACTGTAGTGTTGTGCACAATGTATTCTTTACACACATCAATGTCTCTTAGGCCTCGTTTACACTGTCAGTTAAATGTGACACAATTCCGTAATGACTGAAGCAAACTGTGTTTGAAGCACTAAGAGACAGTTGAAAGAATAATTTACCTTTCCTGTCTGTAATCTAGGGTTGACCAGAGCACAATGACTTTGATTTTGAATCTTTGTTCCTCTCAATGTTTCTTCCTCATGCCATTAGGGAGGTGTAATGAAAGGGCTGACCTTAACATACGCATTATGATTATACACATTATGAAAAATGTTACATTGACTTATGGGCGGCACGGTGACGCAGGGGTTAGCGCTATTGCCTCACAGCAAGAAGGTCCTAGGTTCAACTCCCGGGTTGGGTGCTGGTTCTATCTGTGTGGAGTTTGTATGTTCTCCGGGTGGGTTTCCTCCCACCACCAAAAATGTGCATGACTAAGGATGGGTTGATTGAGCACACTAAATTGGCCCTAGGTGTAAGTGTGTGGCCCTGCGATGTGCTGGTGACTGTCCAGGGTATACCCTGCCTTCGCCCGAAGCAGCGGGGATAGGTTCCGAACCCGAGTGTGGGATAAAGGGGTAGAGATTGATTGATTGACTTATAATTTCACATCAAGAGGCCAGGGATATTCAATGATAAAATAAGCTCTTTCAAATATAAAACTAAGGGTGCTTTCACACATGCCTCATTTAGTTCGGTTGAATCGCACTTTCATTCTCCCATTTGGTGCTGTTCGTTTGGGCATGTGAGAATGAAACAATTGCACCCGAGTCCTCACCAAAAGCGGACCCAAAAAGCGGACCGTGAACTCCAAGAAGAGGTGGTCTTGGTACGCTTTCAAACGAAACCTGGAGCAGTTCATTTGTGTTGAGAACACGATCCGAACTAGAACAGACCCAACTGCAAAAAGTACTGCGCCTTTTGGACTAATCCAGCTGCTGTTGTCAGCTGCAGTGTGCATTATGGGATGAGGAGACGTATTTGTTTACAGTTAGCGCTTTAGCAACATAGCCCCATGGAGCTTGGAGATGTGAGGAGGTGCGGAGCCTCATCGAAATTTGGTTCGATGACCATATTAGATCCCAAATTTCAAAAACTCAATATTTTGCTCATTTAGCAAACAGCTCAGGGAAAGGGGGTTTAATAGATCAGTAGAACAGTGCAGGGTTAAGGCAAAGAAACTTTCCTTTGGAAAAATATTCTGTTGGCAAATCTGGCCAACGAGTGATGTATATGTTGTCACGTGACTGCATTTTGGTTTGTTTGAACTGCTCCGGACCAGAGTACGCAAGTGTTGTGTGAAAAGGACCCAAAACGGCAGAAAAATTCAACAATGTATCACTTGTTGCCCTTGGTCCGGACCAATTGAACTGAACCACATATGTGAAAGCACCCTAATAGCAAAAAAGAGGAAGTCTTCTAGTGTTGACCTGACCCCATGGTTGGTTTAGTTTGTGCTTTATCTTTTTGCAAATTGTCATGTGGTTTTATTAAGCCATTGCATATACTGGAAACGTTGTCCGCAGGGGGCACAGATAGCGTTTTTAATACAGGGTGGATGAATCGGCGGTGCTAGGGAGGCGGGGGCACACATGTAAAATTGCACCGAGATAAACATAAAACAATATAGAATATGACACTAACCTAAACTCAAAATTAAATAAATCTCTGCAAAAAGGCCATTTTCAAAAACTTTGGTTTATCTGTGGTAAACAAAATCAAATTCTGAAACACGTTCAATGTTCTGTGCAATATAGATTATGATATATATACAGTAAATATTGTGCTACATACACTGTGCTATAAATAGTGATATGAACAAATTTATAAGACCTTGAAAAGCAAAATAACCTCAAAATAATCTTTCACATATATAGAATTAAATCGACCTCAGCAAATATTATTTTTAAAATGCTAACCAAGCGGTGAACACAAGGACAAACATTCCACTACTGAACTTTTCATGAGAAAGTTCTTTAGTGAAATCAGCATAGCAAGTAGGATGATATAAAGATTGGAGTTTTAATTCAAAATTTTTTGCTTCACTAAAACAAAAATTAAATAAAAATGTTTATCTTAGAAATAAATATCCACCTTTTAAATATGTAATTCTAAGAATTAAAGTATGTTCTGAAGTATTTTGTAAATCCAAATATGATAATGAACCCTTTCAGATGCATGTAAATTACAGCAGAAAGGAAAAAGGAAGGTTACTTCAGTACTGCTTTGACTTAATGATTGCTTCACTTTGAGTTCACTTGTTTCGTTAATGGTCAAATAAGTCTTTACAAATACTGGAAATTAAGGTCTGCGCAATATGAAGCATCATCAGTTAAATGGAATCAAATCTTCGCCACACCCATACTTTATTTAAGAAGGAGGCCGTGTTCAAATGTTTTGCACTGACCGAGCAGAAACTCTGGAAAGATGAAGTTTGCAGGACTTTCTTGTTCATTTCTTCTGTTATTTCTGAGGTAAGGACAACTTATCATTTAGAACAACTCCTCTTCTTACATTTTATCTCAAGTTATCTCAGTTATTTATCATCATTTTGTACCTATTAATATGTAAAAATACATATTTTATTCAGCTTAGAATATTTTAATTGGTCTGATATCTTCATTGATAATTATTACTAGAAAATTGTTTTAGATTTGAAATATTTTACAGCTACAGATATGTAATGTGTGAAAGCCATGTGTGAACACTGTATAATGAAATCTGAACTATTCAGACATTATTTTCTAAAATAGTGATTTGTCTACTGTAGCTGCAGTTTAGCATCCAAGCAACAGGAAGATGTCTATGAGAATCTCTGGAATAAAAACATAGACGTTGCCAACAAGACGCTTAATACCGACTTCCTGCAGCAAATGCAGAGCGGCAGCCTGCAGGCTGAACGCTATGTCAACTTCACCCTGCAGGACATCAACTACCTGCTGAAGGTGACTGAGATGCTAAGGGAGATGAGCCGGAAGGTCAAAAAGCCAGAAGACATCAGGGCGTTCATGATAGGCAGATATGAGAGTTACAAGAAATTTGCAGACTCAGTTCTCAATCTGTATTTTTTGAAGGTAAGAGCTGAAACTAGTAACATTCTTACAGAAATTTATGGGAGATGTTCATTATATATAATGTCATAATTGTGTTTGAATGCAGGGTGCACTTCCCATCAAACCCACACCAGCCATGCAGAAGTACCTGTCTGACTTCAGAGCAGTGATGTCCAAGAATAATCCCATCGACTTCGCTGTGGCTCTCCTGCCCTGCAACAGACTCTGGCCCTGGCTGGCTAATAATTTGAACATTCCTAAAACTAGCGCCTACTTCACATGGAAAACAAGCAACTCTGAAGATCACAGTGAAAAGCATTTTAAAGTCATTATTAACAAGTACATCAGCCCAGAAAAAGTGCAGAAGGCCAACGCCATCTTCCGCAGGCAAATGCAGAATGAGCATGACTTCTTTGCCACTTCTTGAGTTAATCATTAAACCATGCCTATCACTTCTTTCTTTCTACAAATCTGTCCTTCATACATCTATTCAGTTTGAAAATGTACAATTGATTTTTCAATACTCGTTTCCTAAATCATATCTTTAACCTAAATATTTCAAATAAATGAAACTCAACATCTTGAAAAAATCTGCTCATTTTTTATAAGCTCTAACTGCAAACACGTGAAAATCAAGTGTCGTTTCTTATTTAAATTAGGCTTATTGTTTTCAGACCACATTCTGCATTGTCACTCTACCATCTGAACTTGTAATCTATGTGTTTGAAAATTCGTATTATTCTTATATTAATTTTACTTTGGGAGCGCAAATGGGAGGTGGCCATTTTTGTCCACGAAGACACTGAGTGGGAGTTTTATCAACTTTGCTTTCCCTGCAAAAAATAAACAATGCATAATAATCAGTGTTGTTGTTAATCAGTTACATATCTCAGACTGTACTATTAGTAACACGAGAAAATCCAGTAGCATTGAGAATATATGAAATTGACATTTTTGAGGTTGTTTTCTAACAAGTGCTAGTGCAAACAGCCTGGTATATGAAGGATTAAAAAATAAAAAAGATTGGAAATGTTATGCTTATGGCAAGTACTGATGTTAATTAAACACTTTATGCAGTAAAAATAGCAAAAAAGCATAAATATAATTAAAATCACCGACTTAATCTGTTGGTGGCCATTTTTGGCCACAAGGACGCTGAAAGGGTAGCAAAATCGTGGAGGGCCAGAGGGTTGATAATGATCTTGTATGTAATGCCAAAATGGCCACAGACTACACAGAGCTCCCCTTGCAGAAACATGTTTTGAACACTGACTGAAACAAGATGTAAGAATACACAGTCTGATGTAAAGGACTACAAACCTAATCTGTTCCAGAAACGTGTTAATATTATTATATTGTCTTTATAGCCAGTTAATATTTCAGCCCACTTCTGAAGACAGTTCAACACAGTTCTTAACTTATTCACAACCTATGCTGAAGTACAGCTTTAGTATTCAATACACTAAAAAGTTGCAGAAGAATGCTGAAATTGTGTTTACCACACTGACCGAATACAAAGTAGTTTAGGGTCTATAAAATCTGTTTGGATAACTTGAATCACCTATATTAGAGATGTCACTACACTACATTCAAAACAGTTAAAATTGTGAAGATAAATGGCGAAAGTGACTTAAAAACTCTCAAACTCAAAAACGAAATATGGGGCCACAAATGGTCCTTTGAACATTGTGAAGGAAGAACTATTTTAGTTCCCTAAAGGGCCATTTTTGTAAATGAATTGTGACTCATTTTGCCAAAGAAGGTGCACGGTGCAGAAAGCCAATCAGATGCCTTTTTTCAACTGGTCAAATACTATTCTCAACTGTTAGTCCCATCTGACCCCATTCTTCCACCTATGTGCCATCGCAATATCACAAAGTTGGTGAACCTCTTGGAGAACTCTAACTGGTCTTCAATTCTGTTTAAGAATGTTCAATTATTTTTTTGTGCTTTTAATGGATTGCAAGGCATGGAAAGGCGGAGGGGGGAAGCTCAAAGTTTCAACTCTCCTGGGATGATTTGCAGTATGCAATGTTAAGATGAGGGTCATGGTTTCTCTTCCCATTGTCTGTTTCACCAGGAATGCTCTAATTTTTCTACTCATCACTGTAGTGTAGTACATAATGTATTCTTTGCACACATCAATGTATCTTAGGCCTCATTTACACTGTCAGTTAAATGGGACGCAATTTCGTAATAACTGAAGCAAATAGTGTTGTCACGGTACCAAAATGGACCAGTTTCGGTACCAAAGCAGAACACAAAAATATGAATTGAACAACAAGCTATTTTTATTAATAAATATCAGTAATTACATGACTGAATAACACACTTCTTATCTATAAACTTAAACATTTGTATTAATGGAACTAAATATTTTTCAACGGTATAAACTGGCACTTGATCCAAACATATGTATTCAGCAACAAATAGACAAACATTAACCATACATTTTGTTTTCTAACGCACAAATTTTGTCTACACAGGTCAGTTAAAACAGCGGTTCCCAACAGGGGTGTCCCGGCCCACAAGGGGGCCTCAGCGAGCTCTGTGGTTGGGCGCGTGTTATTTAAAAAAAAAACCTTTTTAGCAGTGGGCAATCGGGAGAACGATGTTAATTTTATCCCTTGGCTGACCAAAAATCGACACATTTGTAATTCATCGTCCACAAAAAAGACAGAGTCTCACTGATTCGCCTTCAGCAGCTAATAGTAATGACCCAAGCAAACTGGACCCAGGTGAGGAAGCTCCAAACATTTCAGGGTGCAGCACTACTGGAAACACGATATACAGAAAATACCAAGACAATTACCTGAACTATGGTTATATTCCAGTTTAAAGGCCAAATGCCACTCATGTTTTGCTTATATATTTACATTAGGCTATTATTTGTTCATAAACATATCTAGATATAGTAATAAACATATAGTTTATTTGAAAACAACATTTTTTGTCATCCTTACTGCAAACTTGTATGAGTAATAATAACATTAAATGTGGGGGGCTTACAATATTTTCCGGGGGAAAAGGGGGTCTCGGGCAAAAAAAAGGTTGGGAACCACTGAGTTAAAAGGCTCTGGTGTGTAAAAATAGTACACCATTGTGTCCTGTTTTAAACGCTGTAGGAGCATTAAATAGTTAATAAAGCAACGTTATCCTGCTACTCGCGTTAGCATTAGCCGCATTATGCGAACGATTAACTAAGCAAATAGCAATGTTTATTTCAATCTGCCATTCAAATTAATATAGGGTACATTTTTTGTAACAAAAGCTCTAAATAGAAAATCAAATTAAAACATACCTGCTTGAATTCTTTCATTACATCTGGATGACGGTCTTTGAGGTGTATTATAAGGTTCCTCTTTTGACATATAACTTTGATGACACAGCTTGCATAAGGGATTCTGGTAATAAGTTCCCTCGTCATCGGCCGCAAAAAAGAAAAAAACTTCCACACGTGTCTCTTTCCTCTAGGGCTGCCCCGACTAAAGATAGTCCTTGTCCACTAACACTCCCCCATTTTAGCTATTAGTCGAATAATCGTTCATTGATGATATATAATAACTTGCGTATATACAAGGAAATGTACAGTCCTATGGTGTTTTTTCACTGCCTGGTACCGGCTCGGCACGGTTCGGCTCGGCTCGCTTTTTTTGCATTTCCATTTCTGGTAGCCGGTGCTATTCTTGTGGGCGGTTTTCTGCTGACTGGTACCGTCTCGGCTCTACCCTACCACTGCAACTGGTTGCGTAGCGACCGAGACTCATCTCGAGTGGAACTGAGGTAAAAAACATGAGGTAAAAAAAATGGATATAATTTCGTCAGAATGGATTAAAATCAGAGGGATTTAATTTCTTATTCCTGGTTTGTGTTTGTTTGCCACAAAACGAAACAGTTGTCTCCAGACGAGGCTTGAAGAAGCACGGCAGTGGACTGCTGTGACGCAATGACAGCAACCACCAATCAGTAACCTCCAATGTGTACACGACATCATTTGGTGCTTTTCCACTGCCTGGTACCGGCAGTTTCATTTTGAACGTGCTAATATCATGCTTTAGTATTTTCTGTCATATGGAAGTGAGTGCGCTTTGGTATACCTCGAGGCACGAGATCGCGTTGTTCTCGCGTTGCTTTGATGTCATACACTGACTGCGCAGCCCCTGATTGAGTAACTTCACGTGATGTTTTTTGCGACAAACCGACTAATGAAAATGTATTGACCAAGCCCTCTTCATATCGACCAACGTTTAGTCGACTATTTGGGGGCAGCCCTACTTTCCTCCTTTCTTTTTAATGAGCAGATTCAGAGCCGCGCAGCTCTGTGTCTCTGTGCTTTTTCGAAGAAGATGCAACTGATGATGCAGCAAAAACCGGGTTGACCTGGTGCTCGGTACTACCGGTACTTCAGAAAATCTGGTACCCTAACATTTATTATTTTTTTGTACTGACTTGGTATCGAAGTACCGGGTCTTGTGACAACTAGGGGTGTGACGAGACGCTTTTCCCACAAGACGAGACGAGACACTATGTTTGAAAACCTCAATTGAGTAGGCTTTGTGCTAATATGCTGGCGAACTACCGTAATTAGAAACTTCAAACGAAAACTTTCAGTGATGGAAATTAGCCACATGGATTAAGTGGCTTATTTAATAAAACAAAAAGTTAGTGTGAGCTAGGGCTGCCCCCAAATAGTCGACTAAACGTTAGTCGGTATGAAGAGGGCTTGGTGGAATACATTTTCATTTCATTTCAACCTTAGATTGTTGACTTTGATTGTTTTATAGTTGACTTTGATTGTTTTATTGTTTAATTTTCTAGCAGTTTATGGATTTAATATTTTTATTTTTGGCTATTTTGTTGTCTTCTTATGATGTTTGTGATTGAGACAATTCAGGTCTCACATTGAGTGTTGTTTCTTGCCATGTCAGCATTTAACAAATCTGAATCTAAATCTAAAAATTTCATTTTTATAGGATTGTTTTCTTCTTCGACCTACACCACAAACAATATATTTACTTAATTATTTTCTGAATATTTTTATACTTATGATAATCAATTTACTGCTTTTTACAATGAGAAAAAAAATAATGAACAGACTTAAGTTGAAGTCATTGTCAGACCAGCCCTATTTCACACTCTCCAAACTACATGTACCACACAGTAATAATATGTGACAATGAGAAAGGTCATTATTTAGTCATTCCAACAAGTCTAAGTAGTGTGTCAAGCTAAATCAAATGTCTCATAGTGGAAGAAGGAGGGACTTACTTTATTCAGAGATCTTGGAACCTAAACTGACATGTAATCATTTGTAGATTCATTTGTTATTCGGACAGTTCCATGTTATCATTTATAATTGCTAATTTACCAATTGATTCAGGAATACATTTTAAACCCTTTATGGCAGTAATTTCAGACCACTGGGTCATTACACCGATGAGTACAGAGTAGGGATTCTTAATGTGGCTCTCAGGGTCCACTTTCCAAGGGAACAAATGAAAATATGGGCCCTAAGACATACTGTATTTATATTATAAAGACTAAAGTTAAAAGTCAGGGTGTGTGTTAATGGCATGTTTTTCTAACCAAGCAATAATGAGAATAAAATTTAGTGTGGAATATTAAAGGAGACTGTAGAGTGTTGCATACTCTGAGGTCACCATGCTAATTCACACCCTTTTCACACCTTTAGGCAGGGTTTTGTAGGTGGGTTTCTACTTTAGTTATGACTTGTGTGGGTCTCTGTCTCTAAGGTGTGACGTGCCCAGGAGAAGCTGCTACTGCATTTGAATGAAAAATTCCCATGAATATACTTTTACCAATTTTCAAAAATAAGTGTAATGTGCATGAAGTAATGGGAAAGAGAAGCTAGGCTACGAAGAGATGTGATGATCAGCGAGCAGCAGTATGGTTTCATTCAGGGGAGAGAGCACTAAAGATTATTTTATTGCTCTGATGGCGTTGATGGAGAAGGACAGAAAAGGTCAAAAGTAGTTGTTGTGGAAAGCCTAGGTGCCTAGGGAGAAGTTTTGAGTGGTATGACAAAGTCAGGAGTGACATAGAAGCAGTGGCGTTTCTTGACCAAAATTACCAGGGGGGCCGGTGTATTTTTAGGGGGGCACATATTACCTGGGTGTGTGTGTATGTGTGTGTGGGGGGTGCTTGTTGTGCGTGTGTTCGGTGTGTGGGGGTGTGCGTGTTGCGCGTGTGTATCAGCGCGCGTGTGTAGCGCTTTAGTCCGTCTAGTCACGTAACGTTAGTTTCGTTCTTCGAGCCAGCGCATGTCGCGATAAGATATTTATACTTAAATATTTGGCTGTTCAGTGCAGGGG
>JBBMFX010074201.1:0-10439 GCA_037832545.1 Rhabdalestes septentrionalis
AGCAGACAGTGAGATCGAAGCCCACGCCATTAGATGGTTCAACCTGGCCTCTGATCGAGGAGGTGGCCGGAAAGAACACGCAACAGGTAAAGAACCTTGAACTACGGTAAATGTAAAAAAGAATAAGCATTTCAAATTTAACTAGTTACTTGGGATGCACAATAATATCGGAATCATATTGGAATCGGCAGATATGTGTTTTTTAAATTAATCGGCATCAGACCAATTTTTAGATTTGCCTGATGTTTTCAGCCAATATTTTCACACGCATTTATTGTGGTAAAGGTAGCGCTTATGCAAAACATGCCTGAATTCTCTGTTAAAATGTACGGCTTTATTTTCTGAACACACAGTGGAATGTTGGCAAGTAAGATCTCTTGTCTTTTCTCTTGTCTTTTGCCGTTCAACTCTTCCCACATGTGTGAAATTTTAACTAAATTGTGTTTGCCCCACTTAGCTGTAACATTGACTTGTACAGCCACACTTAAGAGTATAGTAGAAAAGTCGCTCTTATCATACTTTGCGATAGTATGCATCTCAGGAAATAGCTGGGGTTGTAGTTCTCTCTACGCACTTGGTAGTTGTCGGGGCTTCACAAGATACCCTCCTTGGGGTGCAGAGACTCGAAAAGAACCAAGAGTCCTTTTTGCTTAAATTGAATCCTGAGAAAGATTTATTGTATATCTGCAGATGTGGGCAGGATAAAGAACACAGAGACCCAAACAATCTGTCTCCCTGTCCTGACCTGATCCGAATTCTTCACACAGAACATCATATCTTATACCCTGTCCTACGTAATCTCTAGAAAACACCCCATCAGGAGGTGTCCAAACCTAATTGGAAAAAGTTATTGTCACTCATGCAGACTGAGCAGTACGTCAATTCTCGCACAATCTCAATCTCCATGGTAACCCCCAAATCTCCTGTTCCAGAGACGGCCTTCGAGAGGTAGCGCAGGACAGAAAGTTCTGAAAAACATTAGAACATATTTTGACTAAGGCATTATCATATCAACACGTCCCACCATTGACAATGCGGCGGGTATTTAAAGGGAGTGAGAGTGTGAACTCTGATTGGTTCATTGCATGCTACGCCTAAAACACACCCATGACTAATTTACTCATTTAAGACAACCCATTTGAACTATGCGTCAGACGCATTGTTCATTTTTCCGAAGGACATTATAGCGTTCTGCGCTGGCCCCTCCCCCAAAGACAACTGCGCTTCTGACTTCAGACAATGCGCGACTGACCGTGAAAATCGGGCCCTTACATTTAGATTTAACATTTAGATGTAACATTTAACAATTACACAGCAAGAAAATGGACCAAAACCTAACACTGTTTTTTTAAACATATTTAGCTCTAAATTTGTGAAAATTGTGTGAACATTGTGCTAAATGATGAAGAACTGACACCTCTAAATTTGTGAAGCTGTTTTTACAAACGGCACCCCATATCCTAGAATTGTGGTAAGGAGTTGCGTCGCCGAGCTGGCTCTGACGTAAGAGTTACTGTATTTATCCACAGTGTCTCAGTCTGTATTTGTGGATTTTTGGTATATTTATTGCAAAACCTCTCATTGTAAATCTGACTCTTTTAGCATGTGCTGTTTGGCTTATGCATTTGTTAATTTTATAAGTATCCATAGAAATAGATGTATGATGAACACATTTTATACTACAAGGATACTCTCTCCATAGCTAAATCTACTTTGTATACTAATTTAATCAGATCTGGGGAGGGAAATCAAAAGATTTATTTTCCAGAGTAAAGAGGATTCTTCAGCCACCTTCTATTTCTGCTTTCTATGGCTCTGTGAAAAATCTTTAGGAGTTTTTTATTTCTAAAATTGAACACATCCATCAGAATCTGTCTTCAACCAATCTATCACAAATTCCTTTTATTACTCTCCCCCTTACAAGTTGTGATCTTCCTACAGAAAGGGAAATCTCAGTTTTTATTAAAAAATCAAAATCTTCCATCTGTCTGTTAGAACCCCTTCTTACTTCCTTAGTAAACACCTGTTTGCCTTCCCTTTCCACTGTTATTGTGACGGCTGCACCATCTCTGCCGTCTCTGGTCCTTTTCTTTTCCCTTTTTCCCCCTTTTTCGGTCCAGGTGTCCCTTTATTTCTGTCTGCTCTATGTAGGCGCCCTACCTAGTGTGTCCCCACAGTTTGTACCACTCCCAGTTTAAGTCCTGTCACCTGTCCCTCGTTTTCCCCTGGTCTCACCTGTGTCTGGTTTGTCTGCAATATTTAAGTCATTTGTCACTATTTGTTCTATGTCTGTGTGGTTCTGTGTGGCCCAGTATGGATGTTTTTTGTTTTGATGCTTGTGTGTGAGTTGGATGTGTTTATGTTCTGGCTTGTCTTGTGTTTCAGGTCCGAGCTCCAGCCCTGGTTAAATTCATGTAGTGTTTGGTTTTAATGTTTGTGGTGGCACACGGTCAGTGCAGATCCTGGTTGGATCATGTTTCCCTCAACGGCCTGAGGAGTAGGAAGAATCTCCTCCGGGTGTGCGAGGAAGAACCGCGAGTCCTCCTGACTCGGGGTTTCCCCTAGTTGCCTTCGGTGCCGGGAGCGTCCTTCTATGCTATGGCGTTAAAACCGAAGAAGAACCTCGAGTCCTGACTCGGGGTTTCCCAGGTTTCCTTCGGTGCTGGAAGCGTCCTTCTATGCTATGGCGTTGTCCTGAAGAAGAACCTCGAGTCCTCCTGACTTGGGGTTACAGCCTCGTCGGCTCTGGAGAGTCTAGATGCCGCCAGGGTTTTCACAAGGCAGGTAAGTATACTCGGCAGCAGATGAGAGTGGTATGGAGGTATTCTCTATTCCATCTCAGCTGAGGTTAAAGTTCCCTGTTCGTGGGGATTGTATTGATTCCTGGTTTTCAGTGTGGGAGTGTGAGCTCGGATCCCGGGCGTAAGGCAGGTAAGTCGTTTCCTATGTGTCTGTCTGTTTTCATGGTGGTGTGGTTGGGGTCCGTGCATCTCCTCCCTCCCCCCCCACCCTGGAGGAAGTGCCCCCTGTTCCTTGTCCCCACCGGGTTCACCCCTCCCTGGGACTTCCCACTGTGTGAGGTGCCCATCGGGGAGGTTCCCGTTTCTAACGATTTCCATACGCGGAGTCGATGCAGTGAAATCTGGAACGGTAGAACCTCGTACGATGGGGCTTTGGTTCTGTGGGAGTCCGGGGCAGCTGGTGGTCAGATTGTGGCAGGGCAGGAGGGCAGTCCTCCGGTACTCATGCTATTGAGGGGCATGGATTTCCCGGGAAGTTCCTGTCCTGTGTGATGTTCGTTCCCCTTGGATGTTCCCGACTGCTCGGAGACCAGCTTGTTCATAGTTTTCGGCAGGGAGCACGCTGATCTCCTGAGAGTCGGTGTCTGAGTCTCTCCCCTTCTCTGGTTCTCGTTTGTTATGTTTCCTGTCATCCTGTGCGTGTCCCTGTTTAGCGTGTAGGTTTGGTGTTTGTCCGGAGTGTGCGGTGTTTCTTGTTTCATCTTTTTCTGTTCTCATGTCCGTTTTTCCCTGGACCCCATCTGTTGTGGGCTGTCTTTCCCATCCTTGGTCCTGGTTCCCTGTCCTGGTCTGTTTTTTTTAAAATGTGAAGTTCTGTATTCTTGATGTGTTTGTATCGTGTCAGTATAATTTTAGCTATAGTACTCCCATGTGTTCTGTTCTCATACTGTGTCTGTATTGTGTATGTATTCTCTATGTATGGTATTCCTGGTATGGTTCTGTTCTGTGTTTTCACAGGTTCGGAGTTAATGAAGTCAGACAGAATTTAATGACAGATAAGCGGGTGTACAGTCACTGAATCCCAAGGAACTTGGCAACACAACACATTCATAATCACACTCACACACTCATAATTGCATGAAGGGACCCGTTTGGCAGCTAACAGACCCTCCGTCTAGTGCCACAGTCCCAATCCTTGAATTACTCCACAAAAGGAGCCACAATAATCCAGCCTACGGGCACTTCAGCTATGCTGGTTACTCTAGTAAAAGGACATACACAGTCAAGTGTATACCTCCACCAAACTGTGTCACATTGATTATATGAAATGAGACTGTAGCTCTCGTCTGCCCTATGTAGCTCAGTGATACATGACTGGATGCTAGAGAATGCATGCTGGTCTTCTGGATTGGCTGGGCCTTTCATCAGAGAGACATGACCACACAGATCAATCACATGAAACAGACCCAGGAACCACATGCCTCCCACGCCAGGACATAACATGATGTAAACAGGGGGATGGGACTCTGGTGAGTTTGACTGCTGGTGGTGTGGCAGAGGCAGCACAGACGGGACAATACATTTCCAGAAGGTTTAGAAGTAATCAGATGGAAAATCCTTGTAGCCTGATGTGAACTATGCACACTTTCATACGCTACTAATTACAGGAGCTGCACAGATCACACCTACTAGAAAGAAAAAGAAGAGAAAGGATGAGGGAGTTGATCAATATAAAGCAATTCGCAGAGGATACCCACTTTTCTAGATGTTCCATTTCCTACCGTTAACTGGTACTATTGACTATCTTTGTCTAGAAAATTGGGGATGGGACTTGCACAGGGACATAGTGTTACATTTTTTTCATTGATACTTGATGTATGATTTTATATACTTAGACTGCACCAGTCCACATGAAACCTGGCACGCTTGTAGCCGTGAGATAAAACAATGTTAATGCCCCCACACGTGGTGTAGACACATGAGCAATATGCCAAATAGGCTCACATTTTTAAATTTAAATCTCCTAAATATTCATTTAGTTGCTCACCAAAAAATGACTAACAATTGCCATTTAAAATTCAACTGACAAAATATGCGTGTGTGAGTAGCCAAACCTAGTGAAATTTTTTGGCATGACATTTAAAAGCTATTTGCCCAGTTTCAAGCAAATGAGACATCTCATTAAAACAATATACAATGTGTTTTCCTCTGTTCCTCTTACATAGTTCGGTCAATCGTCTAAGTTCATTTAGTTTTTAAAACCCTGTGTACATTTACAAAATACAAATGGTTCAAACTCTCAGTATTTGGGGAATTTGTACTTCTTTAATCTAATTTGACATTTAAAAGATAAGCATTTGAAGTATTTCAAATGTTATATTGCTATTTTAAATTAATGAACATGGGAATGACAAACAGGTTATATTGATAAGGGACCATGGAGGTGGGTTCACAGGTTGAAATTGTTGGATTTGGTTTATTTATTTTTTAGCTTGTGCATTTAAATCATTGTATTAAAGCCTTGATAAGTAACAGTAAAACAAATACTTTCTGTCTGGTTAGGGTTTACTCTACACAGTCTAAGCATACTGTTGTTTAGCAAGTGGAATTTAGAACAAAGGAAAAAAATAAAACAGCCTAATTTACACATGTCGTGATTCCCCCAAAGAATGGAGCATGCGGAGACCTGCGGGCTGGCATCAGGTGAGGGTTTTTCTATTAAAAAAGGCAACAGAAAGGTGGCTCGAGGGCTGTAACAATCACGTAATCTATAAGAAAGCATAAACCAGTATGTTCCCATGAGGAGGAGTGCGAAGTGGAGAACCTAAATAGTGCAGGGGAACGTCAGGGAACCAATCCGGGGGTGAACAGAAACTAGAAACAGGTGAAGGCATGAGTGAACATAAACTAAACACAGTTGATGGCTATTTACAGTGGTGATAGGGTTCTAAGACATTCTGGCTGGTAGAGGGAATTTCCCGGGGTGATTCCACGCCCTCCAGTGATCGCTGATGTCATTGGCAGAGGGCTCTCGCCTTTGGTCCTGTGGTGCACCCCGGTGGTCGCAGACCGGAACTGTGACAGTACCAAACACCCACGCCCCCTCACGGCGCAATGCCAAGTTTGACCTCACAGCCTCTACCATCCTGGGAAGGGAGGTCAAGGGAGAGCACTGAATGCACCCCCCAGGGATGCAGTGGAGGAGGAGGGGCCGGAAGTAGCTGAGACTCCACCACCGAGGCTGGCAGACGCTGGGGCCCGTCGGGGCCAGAGAGAGGGAGCTGGGGCACGTTGAGGCCAGAGAGAGGGAGCTGGGGCGCGTTGAGGCCAGAGAAGGAGATGGGACCCGTCTGGGCCCAAGAGAGGGAGCTGTGCCCGTTGGGGCCAGAGAGAGGCAGCTGGGGCCCATCGGGGCCAGAAAGAGGGAGCTGGGGCCGGCAGACAGGTCCAAGCCCTGGGGATCGCGCCAAGAGGCCCTGGGGGCCGGATGGTCGATGGGCTGGCGGCAACGACTGCTTCGGGAGTCCGGGCTTGGACCGGACCGGTGACAACAGGCTTGGGAGTCCGGGCTGAGACCGGACCTACAACGGCTGGCTCGGGAGTCCGGGCTGGGACCGGACTGGTGACGCCTGGCTCGGGAGTCCGGGCTGGGCCTGGAACGACGGCGACTAATCCTGGAGTCCGGGCTGGGACTGAACCGGCAACGACAGGCCCTGGAGTCCGGGTTGGGACTGAACCGGCAACAACAGGCTCTGGAGTCCGGGCTGGGACCAGACCGGCGACGGCTGGCTCGGGAGTGTGGGCTGGGACCGGACCGGCGACGGCTGACTCAGGATCCCAGCCTGGATTCCAAACTGGAACCGCCATGAGGAGGTTATTTGGACCCATTTATTTGGAGGATTGATGTTCAGCGTGGAGGTTGTCATCTTGTCTCGAGAGTGGGCCTTTCTCCTGCTGAGTCTTACAGCTGTCTTGGGAACCACAGGGAGTAGAGTTTGTGGGTCCAGTAGCACCGGGGGTTCTTCTGGATGGCCACTCCAGCCTTACAAAAGCCCCTCCTCCTCGGGACTGGCAACCCTGCTGTACTCCGCTGCGAGGTCTGGCTCGACCGCCACCATTTTGGAGCCAGCACGTCTTCTCTGTGTCCGCCGAAACTCTCCTTTATCCTTTATGCTGGGACCGATGGGGAGCAGTGTCCAAGGATCCAGAATTACTGGAGGCTCTCCCGGACGACCACTCCAGCTGCAAAGGGGCTCATCTGAGTCCGAGTCAGCGTACCACGCCAACACGGAAAGAGCGGTGGACATGGCCGTGGCCATTTTGGCTCGGCAGCTCCCTCTCCCAGGAGTTTGTCAACCTTACCAGGGACGGCGGGGACTAGGGGGAGTGGATCCCGGAAGGAGGTGGACCCCCCCGGTACCTATTCCAGCAGAGCATGGACTACTCATCTTCCAAGCTCATGTACCAGTCAAACTCGGAGGCTACGGAGTTGGTAGTACTACGTTTTTACTACAGTAACATTTAAAGCTATATTGCCCAATGATTTGAATGATAAGAATGATTTTCCTCAGTTTTCTTGGCATATTTACCTCAGGTTGTTTTGCTGGTTGACCACATTTTTTTAAAGATTGAGATTTGCCTCGAGTCTCTAATGCAGCAGCTCTGGTCCTGAGTTCTGTTCGTGCCAACACGGATCCTGGTGCCTGGGAGCTGAGAAGCTCACAAGCTTTTGAGAGGACTGAACAGAGACTGGTAAACTCAAGCTTCAGCCTCACTGTGATTGGTAACCCTTGTCCATCTGCTTCCCACAGTGACCTCTCCAGTGGCAGTGGAACGTGACATTGCCGGGGTGGAGCGACCAAGTCTGGAGAGGAGTTTACATCTGAAGCTGAGTGGTGAAACTGCAGAATGAGTCGGTTTGTTCAGTCTTTCTGTCCTCTGCAGGAATGAGATCATGGGAGCCTTTGGGGGATGGGAACACTGCGACTGAGTGGCTTTGTCTCAAGGACTGTGAGCTGAAATGAGGCACACAGGCTTAAGTTGAGTGGACTCTCCGCAAGGAGAGAAATGGACAATAGTGTGGAATTTCAATGTGGTGAACAGCACATTGGTCAACCTTGTGGTTGTTTTTAATAGTGCTTTATAAATAAATGGAAATGGAAATTTGTGTTGCACTTGTGGATTTTAAATAAAGGATCACTTCATTACTGTCTGTTCTGGTTCTGGGAGTGTGTCCTTTCCTCTTAGTTCACCATGACAGATGACCCAACCTGGACCATGGATACCTCTTTGATCCCTTGGCTTGGGGATGAGGAACCAATTCCAAAACAGATAGCCGAACCTCGAGCAACAAGACCAGCTCATGGGGCAGATCGCTATGCAGGTGGTGTCGGTCTGGGCAGTGCGCAAGGGCCAGAAGTGGCCGGCAACTCTGCCAGCGAGGAGGAAATGGGTACAGAGACACATTTTGAGGCCCCCAATGAAGTCATCGGATGGGGGTGCTTTTTCGGACTTACCACTGATGGCCAGCCAGTGTCTTTGACGTGTGAGGAGGAGGCAGGCTAGTAAGCCCACATTGAGCCCCATGAATGATTCTTCAGAGATGGAGTCTCTTTTTGTCCTCCTGTGTGATCCAGGGTTCCCAGAACCAGAGGACAACACTCCAGAAAAAAATAGCTCAGCAGAGTCCATGCTCACCAGCACCGCAGACGCCACGTTCACCAGTGACGCAGAGACCAGGTTCCAGTGACCCATACCTGCACCACGGAGACGCCCACAGACTCCAATGCCAGCCCCTTGGCCTCACTCAGTATTAGCGTTAGCTCTAGCTAAGAGGTCTGTATGTTCAGGCTTAGGTAGAAAGGCTAGCTAGGCTAGTACAGTACCAGGGGAAGCTAGTGAAGCCAGAACAGGACCTAGGATGGCTAGTGAGGGGCCTGAGGGGGCTAACCGGGATAGGGTTGGGCCCTGGAAGGCCAGCAAGAGGCCTGAGGAGGCTAACAGGGCTAGCATAAGACCTGGGGAGGCTAGCAAGGCTAGCATTAGGCCTGGGGAAGCTAAGGAAAGGCTAATAAAAATAGCCATAGCTTCCCAAAACAGGCCTGTAGAGGTCAGGGAAGAGCCTAACACTCCAACAATGGATCCCATGGAGAGGACACCATCCCTGAGGATAATGAGGGGCTGGCAGGGGGTTCCACTGGGGGCCATGGAGAGGGCTCCATCCCTGAGGACAATGAAAGGTGTTCTGAAGGTTCAAGGGAGGCCCGTGGAATGTTTTCCAGCCCTGAGGACAACGAGGGGCTTCCGGAGGGCTCCACTGGGGACCATGGAGAGGGCGTGGCTAAGGTGCAGTGGATGAGCTTTGCTTAGCCCTCTGCCAAGGTTACCAGGCAACCAATCACAAGTCCACCTGAGTTGATTGATTACCCATGTGGGAAATCAGTGTTTGTGTTGTGTGATTGGTGGAATGAGTGTCTGTATGTGTATTTAACCTAGCCTGTCCACAAGGATAGTGCTGGGTCACCCTTGTGGTTGGGGTATGTAGCAGTTCAAGACTGTGAAAAGAAAGAAACTAGTATTGCCTCGAGTCTCTCATGCAGCGGATCTGGTCCTGAGCGCTGTTCATGCCAACGTGAACCCTGGCTTTCGAGAGGACTGAACAGAGATGGTAAACTCAAGCTTCAGCCTCACTGTGCTTGGTAATGCTTGTCCATCTGCTTCCAACAGAGACCTATACCTTGGCAGTGGAACGTGACACTGCCGGGGTGGAGTGACCAAGTCTGGAGAGGAGTTTATATCAGAAGCTGAGTGGTGACACAATCAACAAAGTGACAAGTGCAAGTAACAGTGAAGTAAAGTCACAGTTCATGCAGCAGTATATTCCATAACAATATTGTACATATTGCACACTTACTGAAGTGAACTAGTGTATAAACAGTACAGAACTTGGTTAACCCTTTAACCCTTTAAGCGCCAAAGTCGCAGAATTGCGACAAGAGGTAGTCATAACTAAATCAGACTGTTTTTACAAATATTGTGCAATGTAGCATTTATATTCACTACCACTAGTTAGCAGACATTTAGTACTTTGATTCAAGATGAAAATTTCGCCATCATCCTATTCAAAGTTTTGAGTGAAAAGCAGTTGAAACAAGCCTTGTGTCATTGACGCGGGAGCAGAGACAGAGTGCCCTTCTGTTCTCAGTGTGCGTGTAAGCATGTGGAATTTTAGATAACTTAGGAGAAAAAAACGCCAAATGGCTAATAAAAAGTTATCACTTGATGATGTCCTGCAAATGACATTCGCCGATTCTGAATCTGAAGGGGAAGATTTGCCTTTTGTACCGGGAGACAAGCAGGGGCTGCTTGTGGAGCGGCGACTCGCAAGTCACACACACCCACCACTTGGAGCACGACTTTCTCGCGTGTCTCCCGGGACAAAAGGCGAATCTTCCCCTTCAGATTCAGAATCGGTGAATATAATTCGCAGGACAGCATCAACAGACAACTTGTTATTAGCCATTTGGCGTTTTTTCCCCCACAAATCCCACATACTTACTCACACACTGAGAACAGAAGTGCACTCTCTCTCTGCTCAAAATTTTGACTCCCTGCCTAGACACCAGTCTGCCTTCGCAACAGCTTGCACCAGCGTGCTCCTAGCCCACTATTTTTCTTACATTTTATACACTAACTATA
>JBBMFX010074232.1:1915-24290 GCA_037832545.1 Rhabdalestes septentrionalis
ATATTTAATATTTGTTGCCATGCTGCTGAAAATGCCAGAGGACATTCACTTTATCCAGCACGTTCACAAAGCCCACTCGCAAACCGAGAAGCTCCATATCCTCCTTTTGCCCCCGTACTGAGCACAGTCCACTCTTTAGGGAACTTCTCCCAGTCCTCCTTTATTTTGGGGCAGCTCTGATCAGTGTGCACACCTTTACGCCTGCAAGGGCAGAGAATACTGGAAGAAAACAAAGAAGAAGATCACAGTTCTACACCACCACTCCTGGACTTGATCCAGATCCCACTGTCAGGCTGGGGGTGTAGGAGGATGCACTTGGAAGAGGCAGCTTAGGTTAGATTCAGTTTCTTTTATTTTACAAGTCTCAATCTTCAAACACAAAAGATTGGTCCTGGACAACTTCCAAAGATCAAATGTTGAGATACAATCTTCAGGCACGATTGGTGGAAGCACATGCCACAGTCTTCACTTCACCACTCACGTCTGTAAACCAGATACACACAGAGCAAATAAAAGGAAACCAGGAAAGACACATCCAACTCCCAGCTAGAGGTCTGCAATGGGGCAGCATGCCCATGGGACCCACAGGAAGCAATGTAAAAACGGCGCAGGTCTAAATTTGAGAGTTTCATGCGGAAGCAGGTGGGAACAGAGAGATGTGTTCGCAGGAGCAGGACAAAAATATTGTTCTCTGGACTCCCGCAAAGTATAAAGTTTCATTGAATACCTTTTACAATTGGTTTGTATGTAGGGAACAACATTTGTAGTAGGCCACCGAACTTACGTATGTTTGTGTTGCGCTGGAATCTCTGGGATGCCAGGCGGCAGAATGGAAGTGCAATGACCGCAATGAGCACCGACTGAGGTGGGAATAAACACAGAGCTGCGCCACAAATTTTTGTGCTCCCCTATATTTGTGCTCATTTTGACTGTGAAGTATTTCTATTGAGCCTGCTTAGATATGTTTTATTCAAGTCTGTAGCCTAGTTAGAAATGTTGTTGGAGTCGGGGTTGTGCCCACAAAATATAGCCAATCATGGGCGGATCTACCGGGGTGGCATGGGGTACCAAATGCCACCCTAAAAGAATGCCTTGCCACCCCTGTTGCCCCCCCAGTTGGCAGCAATGAATTAAAAGTGAAATTATGGCCAATTTGACATATAGGAGTGTGAATCTCCGATGTACGACTGCACTGAATGAGCGGCTGGTTTGCAAAAGTGGAATTTCCATCGTCTACCTGTTCCACACTCCAGCCCAGTCGGTGGTGGTACATGCACCTTCCAGTTGGTTGCCAACTATCATTAAAACTGAAGGAAGAAGAAGGTTTGGAAAACTGAGCGGTGTGAAGCGAGGGACCTAGGAGTCGTGAGGGAAGGAAACACGAGAGGAAAGAGGTAAAAACTGCTTATCTATCAAGACATTAAATTTTAATGAAAGCACAGTGCTAGTGTAGTTGCGATACTGATTTTGAGAGGATAAAAATCAGGTCAAAGAACGATATTTCACTAACTATACAAGTAATGTTAGCTAGATCTGACATTACAAAATCTTACATTGATTTAATGTCTGTCAAGGAAAACATTGTAATGTTACTTTGATACGTAGTTTTTTCGTTACAAAGGGAAAGGCGAGTGAAATAGAAAATCAACTGAGCAAGGTAGACACAGAAGATGAGAAGGAGAGAGAAAGGAGGAAGACAAGGTGGAAGGAAAGAGAAAGGAGGAAGAAATCTGAATGCCTTTCCTTTGATGATGCCCCACCTACAGTAGTGTTACCATACTTCTATTTCCTATTAAGTGAGATCATGGTATGGATATTCCTAATATGAACTGTTTCACATGAAACTTCAAATGCAAGACATTAAGTTTGTATGAGTTTACAAATTACAGCCCGTTCCCTTTTGTAGTGTGTACATACTTTTTATCATCAAACTGTGATTAAATTCAGTACATACCTGCCATATGTTGCCACCCCTCAAAAATTCTTGCCCCCCTCTTGCCACCCCATACATATTTTTCTGTATGACAACAAATACATTTGGTAACATATTTAATATTTACAAGCCAAGATATTACAGCATTTAAAATGTGTCTGGTATTTTTGGCCCAACATTTACTCCAGCAGCTTTGCTTGCGGGATTCAGTGGGACAAACCATAACAGATGCGGGTAGGAGCGGGTGGAAATATTAAACATTTTTGCAGGAGCGGGCGGGAGTGTGACAGAAACTTGCCGGAGCAGGATGAAAAATCAGTCCCACGCAGAACTCTACTCCCAGTCTCTGCTTGGGTTTTTACAAAAGCCTTTTACAAAACTTCATACATGGAGCTTGGTGACTACGCAACTCCCTCCTGGGTCAGCCGGCCTTCTATACACATCTAGGGCCCAACAAATCAATCACACCATGCAGAAAATTACATCACTAATACTTGTTACAAATACCACAGGTGGCCTAGTCATCAAGTGCCTAGCAATCATGTTAACAAGCTACTGGGCTTTGGTTTACTACTAATTGCTCAGGCACCTGATGATTCAGGCACTCCAAACCCCCACCCCACCCCCCCACACACACATACACTACATGCCCATGGGTCCGTTCTTCGTACATCGCTTGACACATCCAAAATGAGATCATCGTGCTAATTACGATGCGGCTAATTTGGTTCTTCGAGCACACCTCTTGTGGATGATTAGTATGGCTGGATAGAGTTGTCTAGGATTACTGCACGTTCGTGCGTTGGTTTAAAAGGCATCGAGAGTAGAAAAACTGATTACAACCCCTTCAATTGGTTGACAAAAAGGCAAAAGAGTGAGCTCATTTTTTTTCTCAAGCGGAGCAAGAGGTTTTATAAGAGGGTTGCAAACTTTACTAAAGATAATATTAAAAATAATAAAGTAGCGACAAAAAACCTAAATAAAAAAAGAGAACCCCACAGGACATTACATCTGTTTACCAATACTTTATCAGCTGTAGCTGTAATCTGAAAAGGTATTCAACATCTGTCCCACCGCTCCACACACATTCTACCTCTCTCCGGTGCACCTAGGAAGTCTATAAAAGAGTACAGAAAGGGGCACAAAAGATAAGAATCGGTGAGCAGATAACAGGAGACCGCTACACCTGGGGAGCCCTGCACAATGTGTCTGCCACCACGTTGTCCGTCCCCTTGATATGACAATACGATTGCAAGAGGTAGCTCAGTGGGTAGGATACTTGCCTCTGGACCATGAAGACCATGAGGTCTTGGGTTCAAATCCCACCTCCAGCATGACCACTAGGTCCCTGAGCAATACCCTTAACCCCAAGTTGCTCCAGGGAGACTGTCCCCTGTAGTTAGGGAACGGAAGTCGCTTTGGATAAAGGCATCTGCTAAATGCTGTAAATGTAAAGAGCAGAGACCATCTGATACATCTCTGGTTAGGACAAAGCAAAGAATTAAGAAATGCAAGTGGATAATGGTTTGTAAATAACCTTACAGGAGTACTACCACCAACATAAACGTCAAAATGTTTCAAAGTTAAAACCTATGACAAAGTCTCCTTCTCCACAACAGAATAATTACGCTGATACGAAGTAAAATTTCTTGAGCAACAGCTAACAGGCTTGTCTATGCCATGATCATCGTCCTGCACCAAAACAGCCCCAGTTACCATGATTAAATGTTTTCCTGCGCTGTGCCCAACTTTTCTTTCACCAGGGTACCAGCCAGATACAGACAATGATGAAACCCATTAACAAATTCAATTAAATTTACTTCCCTCCAGGCATCTGCCAAGACTGCCAATGGACCACGCACTGAGTCAGCAAACACCAGGTCATTTGGACTAAACCTTAAGCTTTCTTGTGTCACCTTCCAAGCGGTCAGCATTAACTAGGGTAAACCCTCCTCCCAGTCTCTTCCCAACTCTGTACAGTATGCCTGAATGAGGGACCTAAGTGTTTGATGGAACTGCTCCAATGGCCCCTGACTTTGGGCATGGTAAGCTGAAGCTCGGTTGTGTTGAACACGTAGTTGTTTTAAAACCTGAGCAAACACATGGGACAAGAAGTTGGAACCTTGGTCTGATTGGATAATTTGGGGAATACCAAAAATTGAAGTAAAACAGGGCAGTGCACGAACGACAGCTTTTGTTGAAATAGACGAATATGCTGCCAGGTACCGAGTTCTCTGACACATAACAGTTAACAAATAGGTTGAGCCAGACTTGGAGCATGGCAGAGGCCCCACACAGTGAATTATTAAATGCTCAAATGTCTGACCCATGACAGAAATGGGATACAACGGGGCTGGCCTTAGAAATTGATTTGGCTTATCAGTTAGTTGGCATGTGTGACAAGTTTAATATTGGAAGGCATCCCTTTTCATGCAAGGCCAAAAAAAATGTCTCAACAGCCGATCATAAGCTGGTAAAACAAGCTGAAAAACAGGATCCCCAATAGCCACCTGTGTGTGCCAAACCCATTTTCTCACCAACAGGGAATCATGGAGAAAATACCCACAGGCATTTTCCTTCATTTCACTCTCAGGTTGGACCAAGTCATACAACCCAGCCAGTGAAGGGCCAGCCTTCTGCTCAGCAACCAACTCTGCATGGGCCACAGCCACAGGGAAATCAGTCAGAGGCTTGCCCTCCAACTGAGAAAGTGGCTCAGACTTTACACACGCCATAGCACATTACCGCACAAGCTACAAAGGTGTCAGGAAAGTTTTGTGCACATTTATCGGGCCCAGACTGCAGTTGGGGCACAGGATCCACTGCAAGACGTGGAACAATATCAGGCCAGACCTGAGCTCAGACCAGGCCATTCCCTATGATCACAGAGATCCCTTCAATTGGCAATGCTGGACACACTGCAAGCGCAGCCTCACCCTGAAACAAATCACAATCGAGCCTTACTTTATGAAGCAGTACCCACAAAATGCTTCAGCTGATTCCCTGAACTGGCACTGAATGGTCCAATTTAGAATTTTTAGACAAAAGCAACACCACAGTTCAATCAAATGCCCCCGTGTCTCTCAAGATTTTAACTGGCACTTTCACCTCACTGTCAACCATAGATACAAACCCTGTTCTAATATGTGGCAAAAAAAAGAATCAAGCACAGTGCCACAGGAATGTTTTAACCGGGACGTATAGTAGATAATTTAGAACCACCAGGGGCAACCAAGTCAGCACCCTTAGGATGTGAACCTAAAAGAGCTTTGTTTTTATTGGACTTGAGCATGTAACAATCCGCCTTCCAGTGGCAACATTTATGACAATAGTAACAAATCTCATCTGCCTCACTGGAACACTCAACAAGGGTGTTCTGATGTATTAACACATAATCATCAGTCAGATCGGCTGCTCCAGCTGCAGTGCACGCCTGCTGTTCACAAACATAAGTAGCAACATGACGGGGCACGGAGTTTTTAAACTGTTCAAGCACAATTAGATCACAAAGACCGTAAAAATCTGTGACCTCCACGGAAGCACACCAGCGATTAAAATACATTGTTAAATCCTGAGCAAATTCTAGATGGCTTTGTTTCTGACCTCTTTTTCGGCTTTTTTTTTTGACCTCTCTGCAGCAACCAAATTACCTTTAACAATTGCTTTACCTTATCTTTTACAAACTGATTACTGACCTCAAGTTTGTAATGTTTAGCTAGCTTAAGCAGCTGGTTTTTGTACACTGATCTAATATGTCCTCAGACAGGAAAGCAAGAAACTCCTCTACCGTCGACATTATACCACTGTGCGCAATGCTACCCAAAACAAAGAAGCAAGTGTGTGACTCCATGCACTAGCCCCACAAACTGAAAGCTAAACTGAAGCAATGCTTGCATCCCGGGCTAACTAAACCCCACAATCTACCAACCTAAGCTGCTATCTAACTGTTCATGCAATTACTCGCTGTGGGAAATTAAGTGCAAAAGCCCAGCCGGGAGAAACAGCAACCAGAAACTGGCTACTCCTCTCACACCCTGGATACGCTACCAAGACAACTGCTCTAACCACTTTCACCACAACACTAACCACAACCCTGGCACAATCCAAAAGGGACTGCACCACTTCACTTAACAAGGACATACATTGCTTAAAACTCAGTAACCAGTGCTTAAGTCAAACACTTACTTACCTTAAACCACTGCGTACAGAGAGTGAGCTTTCCAAAATCAAAAGGACTTCCTATGTTGGAGAAATTTCACATTTTAAATAATTTTATTATTTTCTTTATTCCTTAACATGTATTCACACAAGTTTCAGTGATTCATTTATTCAGCTCCTGATTGTTGTGTGATTCATTTAAGGTTAAGCTGAAGTCTTAAGGTTAGAAGTTAGGGACCTAGGGTCTCCATACCATGCATTTTAGAAGCAGAGTATTATGGACAAAAAGGTCTCTGGTCAGTCACATGCTGCAAGTAGCAAGGGACATTCCGACACCAGATTCTAAGGCCTAGACAAAACATGTGAACCTGATGAAATCTCTTTTCATAGTCACATCCCTTTGTTCTGTGGTGATCAGCCGAGGAAGAGTAGTTTCTTCCCTTTTCCTAATATGGACATGGTCCCCAGGGAGGTGACTTGCATTAAGGCTTCACAGGACTTTATTCTGAATCTGCAGAGACAATTTCAGAAGCTCTTAGGAGTCTCTGAACCCGCTCCCTCCACTTTTGCAATTGTGTAATAAACTTTTCTGATTTTTTCATGAACAAGGTAGTCCTCTCACCTTGTGTAAAGCAAATTGCGCCGACATCTGGCACCCTGCATATAGGACAACCTGCTTTAAATCAAAGTATCCTGTGGGACCGGTACCACCTCGCTCTCAACCCCCGCGAGCTTCAGGGAAGGTGAGAAGGATCCACAATGGACCAATCAGTGATCAGAACCAAATTCACCAAATTTGGGGGTTAAAGGCCTAACACTCTACCTATTAGGTTAGAAAAGCGTTTGCTCAGAAAGTTTCAGAACTGATTTTGGTGTGAGCTCAAGGCTATCTTAAGCATGTCTCATTGGAAGGTCACCCAGGGATCTCATGAATAGCTTAATTGAGATAAAGAGGTGCTCTGTGTTGAAAGACCAGGGTTTGTTTCCGAAAATAGGAGAGGGAGCATAGAGTACTCGCAGTTTGGGCATTATTTGAGGCAGCAAATTGCATGGACTTTGTCAAGCCAAAATAAGAGGTGCTAAATTGGTGTCAGGGTCGCAACCGGACAGTAACTGGTCCCGTGTAATGTTGTGGGTGCACGTGGAGGCCCGTAAGCTGATACCGCTTGTGGAGGGAATTGAGTGTGTATGTTTGGAATCTTTGTGTAGGTGCACAAGTGCTGGGTTTGAGTTCCAGCTCCATGAGGGTTAGACCCTGTGTGTGGACTCGCGTACAGGGTTCACCTGGCCACGTGGGGTTCGAGTCCCCATGTGTAGACGTGTGTGTGCATGTATGTGTGGGGATCTGTGTGTGTGTGCGTAAGCACAAAGTTTGGAGTCTGTGTGTGAGTGTAGATGCATTTGTTATGGTTGAAGGTTGGTGTGTCAACAACATTTGTGTTTTGAGTGTGTGTGCTGAGAAACTATGGAGAGTTCCAGTAGTAAGAACGCATATAGGTTCAGTTAAAAATTTTAATGAAACAAGTTGAAAACAGGTTGCTTTCGTAATGATAAAGGAAAATATTTAAAAAAGGGAAAGTTTAGAAACCCGACGTTGGCTGGACCGCATTTCATATGTGGCAGGCAGAGTGGTGTAAACATGTGTACTACAAACATTAGAGGGGAATTATTTAGTGCCAGGAGAGGAGCTGAGGAACAAGAAACTTAAGAATCATCCTCTAGAACAAGCCACTATATAGACAAAATCACTGGCAAATTTTACCTCCTTTTGTGAAAGGCATTTACCCAAGCCTATTAGAAGTGCAGAATTATTGGAAGAAGGGCTACTGAGCTCCTAACTCTCCTGCCAGAGAAACCCCTCCAGTCAGCCCGCCGGAGCAACCACTCCCCAATCAGAGCCCCAACCAGCTATATCTACTATGCAGCCCTTTTCCCAATATTAACCAGATAAACTTCTCTCACTGTCCAAAGGCAAAACCAAAGAAGAAAAAACAAGAAGCAAGCCGAGCCTGATTTAGGAAAAACCTGAATCTCTGTCAGTGAGAAAGGCAGGGGTACAGCGCGCAGAGAGAGAGCAGAGAGGTGGGGGCAGAAAGAAGGCAAAGAGAAGGAGGCTTGTGTCAGAACTGTGAAAATGGCGGCTACCACAAAGCACGTGAAATTTTTGTGACCGACAGAGCAAAGTTCACAAAGTAATTAAAGCGTACTACTCCATACCTGTTCCATTTTATTAAACAGAGACTCTTTGGGAGTTTTGTGTAAACATTAAATTCTAATCTCTAAAAGGTGTCCAGTTAATCTTTTGGGGCAGAGATTTGATGTGTAACCGGGAGTTTCAACTGACACATGGAAACAGAGAGGGAGGAAAAATATTTTAACAGAAGATGATTTGAAGTGGTGTGATGAACTGGTTGAGTTGGTGTGTTGTGTAACGCTTGAGTAGTTCTGTGATGACAGTTTGGTGTGGTTAGCATTGCAAAGCAACTGGTAAAACAACAAAGTGATTAGGGTGAACGTTTTTTTGCATCCCTTTACTTTTGGACAAGTTTCATTTGTATGCGTGTTGAAGTCAGAGCTTGAAGAAAAGAAAAAAGGCAACGCTTTGTTATCTAGTTTTGCTGAGGAGGGTAACAGAAGACGTAACTCAGTCTTAAGGACACATTCGTATAGCACGGTTAAGTGACTATACAACTGATCACATTAATGTCTAATTTAGCACTGTGAATTAAATACATATTTATTCCAAATTATTCTCAGTTGAGAGAAACCTTTGCATGAGCTAATTAATCAATTATTGAGCTCTGTGTCAGTAGAGCCGACTGAAGAAGCATTATTGGCTATTATACGATTCTATTCAGTTTTGTAGTCCACTCCTATTGGGGTTTTCAGAACCCCTATGGGCAATAAGCTACAGCCACAAAAGGGAGTGAATATTTTAACTAGTCAAGTTAAATTTAGATCTCATAGTATCCTGATTAAAGGTAAAAAAATCAAATGATTTGTTAGTAATAAATTCGTATATTGGATCCAGCAGCAAATGCTTTCAGCAATAAAGGCTTTCAGCAGCAAATGCTTCCAGCCGATGCGCATGAAGGCTGTGTTAATGGTGCTTTTTGTCAGTAATACTGTGTCTGATATTTTCCAAATAATTTTGCTTGCGAATGTGCAATGAAGTAAAGCTTTGCTGCATGTGTACTAATCCAGAATATGTATGTTTCTCCGTATTTATGAGTTAATTAGAAATGTCCTAAAAGGGGTGTGTGCAAACCTATCCACACAATTAATCACAAAATTATTTTTCCATTTAAATATTACAATCAGCTGAGATGCTGTCATATTGATTCAGATGATATGTGGGAGTAACGGAAAAATAAAGCAACTAATGTATGGATGTCCATGTTGTTATTTGGTAAGAATACTGCTGTCAGATTATCTCTCCACAGGGAAGGCTGATGGTGAAGGGGCCAGCCATCTCGTCCGTGCACGGAGAGAAGAGGTGTCAACAAATTCCATGTCCTACAGTTTGGTCAAAACAAAGGCGGAGTGAATAAACACATCTCACATTAGGACCCAAGGCCGAGTGCAGATGAGGAGCAGAGTGATTTAGATTTCTTTCTGTGTCTTTTGTCATTAAACCTCTTGCTTGCCACAAAAGAGGGACATTTGAGTAAAATATTCTGACCGATACAAGTATTTAGCTTAAAATGTAGAAATAATGTGGCATGTAAACCAGCAATGTCACTACAGGAACAAATGTTTCCAAATAAGTTGTTTGATTGTTCAATCAATACTTTATTTTCATATTTTTGTTTTCTTTCATGTTGTTTCAAATTTTCAGTATATGCTCAAATGTTGTAGAAAAGGTACTTTTATAATTTGTCCAAAACTGGGGTGTTTTAATGGTGCACAAGGTGTTTAACTAAGCACATAGTTGGAATTGGATCTTGTGCAGCATAGCACTTACATTTTTTATTGGGTTTAATTGTAAGCATTAGAGATTAAAACCCATTTGGGTTTTGTTCCTTTCAGATCGATGAGCATTCAAGAACTGAATATTATGTGTGTGTGAGAAATGTAAACATGAGCCTTGAGCTCTCTAAAGACAAACACTGAGTAAGTTTCAGTAATCTACACATATCTATAACAACACATTCACATTTACAGTTTCTTTCAGTTTGGTGGGGATTTTGTTCTCCAGAGGCAATACCTCACATTTCAGCTGTAATTTAGGTTGGGTGACGATGGCCCTATTGATCTCTTGTTATTTAGGTCCACAAGGATTTTTATCCTTTCTATCCAGGTCGACCTGTGGAGGATAGGTTTCCCTATTTTGTGTCATGGTTCCTCTCAAGATTTCTGCCTGCAGAGACAGGAACTTTTTCCTCACTTCTGTCACTCATTAGGGACTGGGACGCTGGATTCTACAAAGTAATTTCTGACAAATTGGTCATAAAAGTACTTTTTCCACCAACTTAGTGTGTAAAGAGAGCATGGATAATTTGCGGTTCATTTGGGCATGCAACAATCACACCTGAGTCTCCACCAAAATCAGACCAAATAACACTTTTTTTCTAGAGTGGTCCGTTTTTGGTGAAAACACGACCCAAACTAGAACAAAGCCAACTGCAAAAAGTACTGCGCGTTTTTGCTCTAATCCAGCTGCCGTAGTCAGCTGCACTGTGCATTATGGGATGAGGAGGCATATTTGTTTACAGTTAGCATTTTAGCAACTGTAGCCCCAGGAGCTGTGGAGCCTCATTGAAATTTGGTTGAATGACCATATTATGTCCCAACTTATAAAAACTCAAGAACACAGCAATATTTTGCTTATTGGTTCGTTTCAACTGGTCTGAACCAAAGCAGTCAGTGTAGTGTGAAAAGGACCCAAAACGGCAGAAAATTCCTACAATGTATCATTTGTTGCCCTTGATCTGGACCAAGTGAACCGTACCACATATGTGAAAGCACACTTACATAAACTGGCAGAATTAATGATTTCCTAACTATTTTTCAGAGAATATGAATGATAACACACTTTTCTATCTCAATTATATTGAGGTCAGGAGACTTATATGGCCATTCCAAAACCTTCACTTTATTTTGCTGTAGACAACGACAGGTAAACTTGGCCTTGTGTTTTGGATCATCGTCATGCTGGAATGTCCACGTATGTCCCATGCACAGTTTCCTGGCCAATGAGTAGAATTTTTCCTTTTTTGATAAGTAGTTTTTGATAAGTTACTGCAGTCATCTTGACATCTGTTTCTGTGCCTTTGTAGCTCACACATACCCAAAACATCAGCAATCCACCACTGTGTTTCACAGTAGGAATTGTGTACCTTTCATCATAGGATTTGTTGACTCCTCTCCAAATGTAACAATTATGGTTGCGGCCAAAAAGTTCAATTTTATTCTCATTTCTCCAAATGACTTTGTGCAAGAAGGACTAGTCCGAAAGGAAGCATACCCTGTACCAGTGCATAAGCAGCAGGTAGTCCATCATACGTCCCTCTACTTCTCCCTGGGCATCACCAGTTGTTCTGGTCAAAAAGAAGGATGGTGGGACCCGTTTCTGTGTTGACTTTCGAGGCCTGAATAGCAAAACACCACTAGATGGATTTCCCATGCCACAGGTGCAGGAAATCCTGGAAACACTGTATGGAGCTGCTGTCTTCAGCACTCTAGACCTAAGAAGTGGTTACTGGCAGGTGGAGATGAGCCCTGAAAGCATATCGAAAACAGCCTTCATCACTAAACAAAATCAGTATGAGTTTCTGCATCTTCCGTTTGGTCTGAAAAAGGCAGCTGCCACTTTGCAATGGCTCATGACAATTATATTATCTGATGTTCTCAGCAAATTCTGTTTTGCATACATCGATGACATAGTAATATATTCTTGGGATGTTAACACCCACCTCAACCATCTACAGTAGGTGTTTTCTCTCCTTGAACCTGAAGCTCAACCTTAAAAAGGGCAATTTATGCCAGCAATCACTTTCGTTTCTAGGCCATATAATATCTGCACAAGGGATTAGAACAGAGCAGGCAAAGGTACACTGACCATGCCGCACTGACGTGGGTATTCAACCAACCTTACCCATTCTCCCGGCTCACCAGGTGGGTACTCTGGCTACAGGCGTTTGAGTTTGTGGTCCAGTACAGGAAAGGTCAGTGCAACACTGTGCTGGATTCACCGTCTCGTGGCATCGCCGAAGAGACCACCAGAGCGCCACTGGCCGTCCTCCAGAACACTAATCCAACTTGGGACCTGCCCACTGACTTGCGAGAGCTGGAAAAGGTGCAGAGGACGGATGAGCAGCTGCAACCACTATGGAAAGAAGCTGGAACTGCAGACCCAGACATCAATAGAATTCATTATGGTATGGTAAATAAGTACCTCTACCAGAAAATCCCCAGACCAGATGAGGGCAAACATCTGCAGATGGTCATTCCCACATCCTTACGGACACAGCACATCCGGTATGCTCACGACAACCCTCTCAGCGGACTCCTCAAAAGGATGAAAACACTGAGAAGGCTACTAGAAGTGGCTTACTGCCCCGAGGTTCGTAGAGATGTGTGGGAACATTGTAAGAACTGCACCACTTGTCAAATGCACAAACCCTGCATCAGTAAACTGGCTGGACTGCTGCAGAGTACACCTGTGGTAGAAACAGGTTTTATGTGGGGGGCGACCTGATGGGGCCATTTCCGCGGTCCTCCCAACTGAACGAACACCTCCTGGTGATTGTAGATTACTGCAGTAAATGGGTGGAATTATTTCCGCTACGTTCAGCGACTGCCTCAGTCCTAGCCAACATCCTGATCAAGCCTTATTTACCAGGTGGGGTACACCAGCATACCTTGTGTCAGGTAGAGGTCCGCAGTTCACATCCCACTTCCTCGATTCAGTATGCCGCCAGTGGGGCGTTGTCCAGAAGCTTACCAATACCTATCACCCGCAGACTAATATCACAGAAAGAACAAACCGGACAGTGAAATATTTGATTGCTGGATATATCAAAGGAAAACATAAGCACTGGGACCAGTGGTTACTGGATTTCCGCTTTGCCCTTAACTCCGCATGGCACAAGAGTACAGGCTATACTCCAGCTGAAGTGGCCCTGGGCCAAAAGCTGAAGGGTCCCATGGAGAGAATGCCGGCCAAAAATGATCCCTCCGGATCATCCGGCTTATGCAAAGGTGGAGAGGCAGGAGGCATTGTTACAGGCTGTCCGTTGCAATGTGGCCCAAGCCCAAGAGCCTCAGGGTAAATATGATAAATCTCAGTTTTCTTTTAATCATTCCAATTGTGAGGTTCCAAGCTGTATTTCAAGCCCTCCTCTTCAAGCCCTCTCCACCATTCCAGTCCTGAGAGACAGCCCTGCCTCTCACAGACACACACTTTGGTCACTTCATTATAATGGACAATCCTATCGCCCATTCACACTGAGGTCGCTTGTCACATGTACTGAATAAGAGCCAATAAAATTGGCTTTCATGTGGTCTACTTGGAGAAATGGGAGTAATCACAAAAAACTACTTTTTTCTCCAGTTTTCTCCGGTTTTCTCCGGTGTCTGGATTCAAAATGGCATCTCAGATGGCAATAATTTCACTAAAACCTGGAATATAAACTCATGTTTTATTCTTTTGAGCTGATATTTTGAATATAAACGTAAAAGGCTTGTGACAATCCATTTCCAGTGTTTGTACAACATGTTTTTGGACTGGGAAAATAGGAATGGCATAATTCCACTGATTTTTTCCCACCATGAATACAACCCTTCATTTTCCATCCTGTATTTCTGTTTGCAATCATTTTACTTTTTTTTTTTCTGGCAAATGAAACTTCAAAGTGTAAGCTTTAAAATTAGTCCAACTGGCAACAAATATAACCTTATATGACAGAACTGTGAGCTTTATAAAATAGTTTCTGAATTCAAAATGGCCCCAAAAGTGTTCCAGAATCCCAACAGTTTTAAGTAGTCTGTCTAGAACACACATAGCATTAGTTCCATTCTTCGAGCCAGCACATGTCACGATAAGACATTTATATTTGAATCGTTGTCTGTACAGTGCATGGGCCCAACTAGAACCACATATGTAGTTAAGAGATCATACATTCTGCCAGGTTATGTAAAACTCTATGACTATTCAATCTAACTACAAGGGCATGTTCTATTTCCAGCTTCAAAAATTTAGATAATTGTCGAAGATATGCTAAATGTGCATGAGTTGGGATGTGATTTTACTACCACTAAACTATATTCGCCTTTTGAAAAATAACATGTATCTCACAGATGTTGCTATTGGTAAAATCTGTGACCGTGTAAAGAATTCTGATCTGTACTCTCTCTGTCACAAAGGAACAATGAGAACAACCTATTCAAGACTTGATACTTTCAAAAGTATGTTCAAATACTTAAAGCCAAAAATTATGAAATTATGACAATATGCCAACAAGGTTTGCTTATTATGTACCTGTAAAACAAACTGTGGGTAGCTTACTAGATTCCAACATATGGAAGAATTCTGTGGTACAGCACAGACCCACATGATTTTTTTTACATAGGTGATGGTGTCATGATTCTGGCAACAACCACTGGGGGGCGCTGCAGGACTGCAGGGCGGGATGCAGCTGTAAGGACTTTACCCTGATTACTGGGACTATTTAAAGA
The DNA here is from genome assembly GCA_037832545.1 of Rhabdalestes septentrionalis. Classification (NCBI taxonomy): domain Eukaryota; kingdom Metazoa; phylum Chordata; class Actinopteri; order Characiformes; family Alestidae; genus Rhabdalestes; species Rhabdalestes septentrionalis. The sequence goes on from JBBMFX010074232.1 coordinate 16,686, forward strand.
ACACAGACCATTGCCCTGCACGTTCTTGTTAATGACTTCTACCCTGCCTTCTCTCCTTCCTCCATCTCAAATAGCTCCTCTACTCAACGCCATCCTCTTTTTCCTTTCCTCCCTTCTCTTCGTTCCGTTTATATTTTGCCTTCGTTTGTTTTCTGTATATATTGTAAATAAAATATTCTGGCATTGATATCCACGCAAACGTCTCCTCTCTCAGCTTTAAGCGGCCCCTTACGGGACCGCTGTGACAGAACGAGACTGTCCGAGAGATGTCGCAGGTTCCACTACCCTCCTGACCAGAGCGTCTCCTGGTGTGCCCCCGATTGGATTTCGGTGGAGGCAAGATGGTGGTGTCCCGGAGAGAGATTCTGCCTGTGAGTCACCTTTCCCCTGGCTGTCGTTGTTATACAAGGGTACTCCTCCAGTCTGGGAATACGCGGGTGAATTCCGTGACCAAGCGCCTCTGGGGCGGTGGAGTGAATCCACTCTCTGGGAGGAGTATCGCGCTGGTTTAGCCCCCCAACTGAGGGAGGACCTTAATCGCCGCATGCTGCCAGGGAAGCTGGAGGACCTGATAGCACTCAGCCACATAGTGGAACTCTACTTCCATGACCTACCTCGACCCAGACTCCCAGGGAGACCCTTCAAATCCCTCTTTCTCTCAGACTCGTACCCTCCTTCCGAATCCTTTTCTCCCTCTGGCTCACGCTCATCCTCAAAATCTCTCTCTCTCAAGATTGCATTCTACCTCCAAATCTCTCTCTCCCTCGAGCTCACCTCCTACCTCTGACTCTCTCCCTCCCTCGAGTTCACGACCTTTCTCTGATTCTCCCTCGTTCTCACACCACAGTTCTCGTCCTCCCTCTACCTCTGTTTTTTCCTTCCAGCTCAGGTTTTGCTTTCTCCAGTTCAGGTTTCACTTTCTCCAGCTCAGGTTGCCCTTTCTCCAGCTCCGCCTTCTCCTTCTCCAGCTCCGCCTTCTCCTTTTCCAGCTCCGCCTTCTCCTTCTCCAGTTCAGCCTTTTCCATCTCCAGTTCAGGCTTTCCTGTCCCCAACTCAGACTTCCCTCCAGACCCTACTGCTGCTCAGGCTCCAATTTAGTCTTCAGCAACCTGGCCAGACACATCCAAGCCTCCAGCCACCTCAACCACCGCATTCAAGCCTCCAGACCAGCTGCGTCCGGGCCGCCAGCCACCAGACCAGTCGCGTTCGGGCTGCCAGCCACCAGACCAGCGGCGTCTGGGCCGCCAGCCGCCAGAGCCACCACGTCTGGGCCGCCAGCTCCAGATTCGCGACCAGGGTCGGGTCCCTCTGCTCCTGCTCCAGACTCGCGACCAGGGTCAGGTCCCTCTGCTCCTGCTCCAGACTCGCAACCAGGGTCAGGTCCCCCAGCTCCTGCTCCAGACTCTCAACCAGGGCCGGGCCCATCTGCTCCAGATTCAGGACCAGTGTTGACCCCTCGGGGACCCGGTCTCGAGCTGACATCCAGCCCCGGCCTGCTTTTGGATCTATGTCCGACCATGTGGACTTGGTCGTCCCGTCTCCTCCTCCTTCAGATCCTCACTGCTTGGCGCTGCAGTCTTGAAAAAGTCATCTGATGTACAGTATTACATTGTAGCCTATGTACTTTTAGGGGGCAGGGATTTTCTAGAGATAGTGATAACCGCCAAACAGTGCAGGACAACATGAGGTATTCAGCTAGGCAGCCTGAACCATTAACCTCAGTTCTTATTAAATAATCACAGACTGGGCAGAGCATTACAAATAAAGATGAATCTCTTGGTACTCTGGCCCATTTGCTTTACAATAAGTGTTCAAGAGCTGTGAGGAACCTCTTTGTTACAACATTTGCTTGATAGAATTATAAGTCTGATGTAATTATATTCTACTGCATCTTAGGTTTTAATGAGCTGCCTTGTCAGAACATAAGATCAGGTTATTTTAAACAGTTTCTTAAATTTGTAATCCTACACTGGCCACTTCTTGCATGCTTTATGGTGTAAATATGACCTACATTTGGGAGAGCTAAGATGTTGCAGGATTTAAAAAAAACTACATTACTGGTGATAATTAGTGTTTAAACAGTATCGGTGGGTTCACTGAAAACTTTCAGAGTACTATTGTATATACTGTGAAATAACTTTAAATGAGTTTAAGTGAATAAACAGAGTGAGGATCCAAATGTATGTGTCCCACAGCACACCCCTAAATGGTGTGATTCTGCGTTTACTAATTCACACATTGAAAACGAACGTGGTAGCAAAGGCATAAAGGTGAATTCTTTTTTCAATGCTTTGAAATCATTTCATGTTTGCCACTGTAGTCTTCCACCTTGTTTAGGCCATGACATATTTGGGGATGTCTAATCATACAATGTTGCACTTTACTTTAAATATTTTTTCAAGAAAATAAATGGTTCACATATTCACTTTTAAAATGATGCATTAAGCAGTTTAAATAAAATGGATCTGATGCTCTCAGAAAGCCATGTGCCGTCAACTCTGAGGGGTCCAAGCTTTCAGGTCAAGCCATTCAGAATTGGAATTTTTTAAGGCTGCCTACTGTATTAAATGGTAACATAGTGACATGCAAAAAAAAGCTTAAATATACTGTTGACATGATTTTGTGCTCGAAAGATTTTATTTTCTCAGGTAGCCTATCTTGACATTGTGATCTAAGAATATTTGGAATCAAGAAAGTGTTTATATCCCAAGACTCCTCTAAAACCAAAACATCATTACAGGTGTAAAATAGAGCGGCCCCCAAATAAAGGTGGACTAGGAGAAGTTATCCAAAGAGTGGACTGTGCTTGGTACAGGGGCAGAAGGAGGATATGCAGAAATCACACTTCAGCAGAAGAAATCACACCTCAGCGGAAGGTATCTCTCATGACACAAAGGTTGATACGATGGGCCCTGGACTGAGATACCACTGTTTGGACACAGGAGAGACCACAGGCACCGAAGTACGCTGTCTTCAGGGAGCATTTCAAGATCACATTCCCCTACCTGCCCATTGGGGGGCATACGTTAATATGAAGACAGTATCAACCTGTCTGGAAGGCAGCACTCCCATATCTGAACCGATGGATATCGGAACCCATCGACTGACCCCTCAGGGATGGCGGAAAAGGAGGATGGAGAGCTTGTGTCTGTACTGTGGGGGTAGTGGGCATTTAGTGGCACCCTGCCCCCACAAGGTCTTTTCTTTTTTACTCCTTTCTCATTCTGACTTTCCGTGAGGAGATTGCCAGCACTGATTCCGGTGAGAGCCTTGGATGGAAATCTGATAACAGGAAGGGCTGTTAGATGGGAGACAAAACCAGCGACTATCAGGATGGACCCAGACCATGAAGAGGGGATGAAATTTTATGTTTTGGAACACTCAGTATCCTTCACGGTCTTGGGCCTACCATGGCAAAGACAACATAACTCTGTGATGGGCCCACTCTGCCCCTAGGATGGAGAGACTTCCAACGTTCCAGAGGTGGAAAACTGGTTTCATGTGTCAGAGCAGGGGTGGGAGAGAGCACAGACCCCCATCAGCAGGACAATAGACTGTTGTGGATAGGCACCGCATGGATCTCCAGATGAAGATACGTGTCTTGTGTTTGGTATGGTCTGTCAGGATTGGGTCTGGGAAAGACACACACACAAATAACAGAGGAGTCACAGAAACATGATTTTATTCAGTAAATTAAGAAAATGAATTCATAGATTTTTATTTCAATTACTTTTTAAATATTTTAATTTAATTTTAGTATGCTAAGATCAGTCACATTATTAAAACAACTGAGAGGTAAAGTGAAAACCATTGATTTGCTCCTTCATTGATTTATTGTTGTCATCATGATCCTATATTATGCATAATAATAATAATAATAATACATTTTATTTGTAAGTGCCTTTCATGACTCTCAAGATCACTTTACAGAAGTTATAAAAGTTAAAGTAGAGATTTATTTTTGCACCACCTATGGGCCGAGCATCAGGCCCAGGCAAAAAAACCTAGTTTTTAACATGTTTTGAGAATTCTTATGCCAATTTTCTTTTGACCAGTCGAATGCTGCACTTCTAGGCTTTATTTTGAACCCTCCCACGCATTGCTAGACCATACCATTCCGGAGATACAAGCTTCCCCCTCCCAGAGACGGACTTGGGTCAGTCCGCTTTGAAGGACAATCCTATCGCCCACTCACATCGCAGGGGCTAGTCACATGTACTGAATGAAAGTCCAATAAAATTGTCTTTCATGTGATAGGCTTAGTGTGGTTGGTGTACTTGGAGAAATGGGCATAATCTCTAAAAAAACAGTTTTTTTTTGTAACGCCCATCGGCTAAAGACACGCAGCCTAAAATGGATAGTTTTAAGGCTGAAACACATTAAAATGGACACAGAAGACCCATTCCAGGATACCTGAGGACTTTTGGAAGATATTTGATGGGGATCTTTGGCCAGAAGATTGGATTTTCCAGGAGAAAATTCTAAAAACGACGCGAGAGGTGCTCGGGGTGGACGCTCGAGTTTTCAACAAAAAGTTGGAAAATGGTTTATTTATACTAAGATGAAGAGTTTTTATTGCTGGCTGGATATTATGAGATTGCTTTCAAGTTGGTTTGGAGATGTTTACGTGAGTTCTGACCAAGTTTTGAGCGAGTTTTGTTGAGATTTGTGGTTTATTTTGGGGAGCCTAGACTGGAAATGGTTTCACTGGTGGAAGTCGGTTCTCCGAATCTTCCGCTATTGGCACAAAATTTGAAATGGGAAATGAGGCATATTAAGGGAAAAAAGAAACTGGGCTTTAGCAATTTGTTTATTTATAACTCTATTTTGAAAATAAGGATGTCTGGATATAAGATGGCATCTCAGGTGGCACTACTTCCACTAAATACTGGATTATAAATTATAATGTTTTATTCTTTTGAGCTGATATTTTGAATATAAGCGTAAAAGGCTTGTGACAATCAATTTCCAGTGTTTGCACAACAAGGTTTTGGACTGGGAAAATAGGAATGGCATAATTCCACTGATTTTTTTCCCCCATGAATACCACCCTTCATTTTCCATCCTGTATTTCTGTTTGCAATAACGTTACATATTTTTCTTTTATAGCAAATTAAACTTCAGATTCTAAGCTTTGTAATTAGTCCAACTGTAAACAAATTTAAAATTATATGACGGAACTGTGAGCTTTATAAAATAGTGTCTGAATCCAAGATGGCCCCCAAATGTATTCCTGATGTCCAAGTCAAGAAGAGTTTATAATTATTATAAATTATTTATTATTAATTATTCTAAATGAGACGTATCCACTGGTACATTAATATATAATTCACTGCTTCTTTAGGTTTAGCCTAATCATTGTCTGTAGAGGTGTGTTTTTGAGGATGATGTAAACATTCACCAATTATAAAGGGATTTGATCTGTCCTAAATTTCTGCTTCAGCAGCAGAAAGTTTTGTACAAAGTCACTGTGAATCAAATGTCCTGCTCATTTATTTTATATGCTTTCATTTTATTTTTAAATAGATTGCCTTAGTGGTTCATTACATATGTGAGAAAATAATTTTTGTTTTAAAATTTTTTATAGAACTTTAAGGTTAAAAGACCATTCTCTTTCTGACATGTCTACTATGGTGTTCACTGATAACGCAACATTTACTCGCCCACCCTTATTTTATATCACTTTTTTAATCCAGAATAAAAACACACCTGTTTAGCCAAGCTTTCTGTATTAAATATTTTTTTTACACTCCACATACAAATAAATCATGCACTTAAACATGCGGAACTAACTCCATCCTCTGTTGTCTCTGAGGGAAACTGCTGCACACCTGCTGGATCGATCTTCGGGAGACTGCCCTCAACCGAGCCCGGTTCCACACGGACAAAGGTGTCTCCTGAGGAGGACGGGTTCCCCTTTTGAGTCTTGGTTCCTCCCGAGGTTTCTTCATTCATCTGAGGGAGTTTTTCCTCACCTCTGTCGCCTTCGGCTTACTCACTAGGGATCTGGACCTGGACTCTGTAAAGCTACTTTGTGACAACCTGGTTGTAAAAAATCGCTATATAAATAAAATTGGAATTGAAATTGATTGTATAATCATGCAAAATATTACTATGTATTTTTGGGCTTTGTGTATGATGTGACTGTTTTGGGGAATTCTTTTATAATGGGTATTATTTACCTGGCACATACTCTCCACACTGCAAAGTATATAGCTGTCTTTAACCTCGACTTGTCTTTTTTATTTATGACACTACAATCTTTTAACCTACTGACTTTGGCCATTGACAGAGTAATTGCTGTATGTTTTCCTCTGAGGTATCATGCTATTCTCACCAAAACAACAATGACTCTAATCATCAGTATTGTGTGGGTTTTCTCTGTGTCTTTTGTAATCCTCCTTGTAACTCTGATTATCAGATTGTCTTTCTGTAGATCTACTTTTGTTGAAGGCTATTTCTGTGATCATAGCGCCATCTACAGACTAGCCTGCAATGATTATTCCCTTAATCGCTTATTGACCATGATCTATACTAATATAGTGATATTCATTCCCTTGAAACTGATAGCTAATTCATATGCTTGTATTGATTATGCCTTGTTGAAGATCTCTCATCATGCTGAACGAATGAAAGCTATGAAAACCCTGTTTTATCTACCAGTTTATAGCATAGAAAATAAAAATGTCTGCACTTCTTGAATAATTCTAAAAATGCCTTGTTAATATATTGTTTTGAACTTGCTTTTTAGGAAACTTTGTGCCTTTAAAAATAAGAATTAAGTGCACAGCATTTAGTGCCTAATTTAAGCATGCATTTTGGCAGACCATGGGTCACGTTTCTCCTAATGTTCTCAGTTGGGAGTGATGCATAATGTATTTAATGTGCCTATACTTGAACATAAACAGGATTACATATCAAGAACGTGCATGTGATTGTTTCCCAGGCTTGTAACCTGTCATGCATCAGCTAGAACAAGAAAAAGTACTAACTTGATACTGCACATTATATAATGAACTTAAGCAAGACATGCCTAGGATCATTTATATCCAAAATAATCATATCAGGCAAACAGGCAGTGTTAGACAAGCTCCACAAATCTACCTGTTTATTAAAGCTAATGTTCATTTAAATCTATATGCTTTCTTAAAAAATTACATGAAAAATAAAGCTTAAACAATTATTTCCAGTGTGAAGGAAGTGAAGAGAGGGCAAGACTGATTTTTTGCTGCTATCTTGAACCACAAAACAAAACGATCAGTGGAGATCATACCAAGTAAAAAAATCTTCCGTCCTCCCTTCTGGCTAAAGGATCCACAGCATACAGGCCATCACTGCCAGAACAGGAACCAGTCACATCCCTCAGGTCATCAGACTGCTAAAGCAAAACTGAAACTAATCTGTATACACACTGAATATTCCTGCCATTAACAAGTAACCTACATCCCATCTGCCACGCTCTATTTCCCAGCTGGCATTCGACCGACCTTAAACGTTTAAATGTGGTTGAAATAATGTCAGTTTATGAAAAAACATAAATTCAACGTCAAAACAACGTCGAATACCAAATGGTTGAAATGGTGTTGTTAACTAACTATGGATTCA
>JBBMFX010074243.1:0-10438 GCA_037832545.1 Rhabdalestes septentrionalis
TTCTGCTGAGGAAACAAAGTCACCTACATCTTGGATGCCCTGGGGGTAAGCAAATAAACATCAAATTTTCATTTTTGTGTGAAATATCTCTTTAACAATCCATATGGTTTGAGGTGAGTTTGTGGTGATTTTGCCTTGTGATTAGTGCTAATTGGTGCGATATAAGCTTCTATTACTTGTTTCCCTGTCCTTGTAACTCCAGTGCAAAATTCAGAAGCAGCCAAACATTAAAGCTAATCTTGGGAGTACATTTGCTTACCAAACTATTGCTTTTTCTTGGATTTGTGAAAACTGTAATTCAGTCATAGAATAACATCTATAGGTTTTAAAGAAGCATCTTTTGTCAAATTCAGCAGCAGTGATCAATTTTATAATTTTACAATTTTTACAGTAACACCTGTGCACCACATAAAATGATAGATATATGGATGTGTTTTATTTATTTTAGTTCTACACTAACAAAAGCTACAATGTTGTATACATGCAATAACTAAATCCCTATTTATGAACACAACATACATGAACACATACACAAAATCTATTAGCATCATACTTCAGATGGACAATGCTCATGTTAGTGTGTGTTTGTTTCAGATTCCAGTGCTAAATATCCAGGCGAAAATCATCCCTGCATTCTTCACTCTGCTGGGGGCCATTTTCTCCTGCACCAGCTATTTTCGAGTCATTCTCGCAGGCGGAATGGGCAAGAACGGATCCACCATTGCAGTAAGTCTGGCACAGCAAGGGTTTTACTTTAGTATTTTTTTGTCTCCTACTCAGTGACCCCCTTTGGAATTGTATTTATTGCTGCATAAATGTGACCTAAACATCAGATTTTCACTTGTCATAGTAGATAAGGAGAACGCTATTAAATAAATCAGATAAAAATATTATAATTTGCAGTTTCTTGGTGAAAATGTTTAGTTACATGATATAGGTAAAAGTAGCGTATGCCAAAATTTCTCAATACATCAAACCAGCTTAGCTTTGTTCTATGGGTAACCCTGGTGGCATTTCTTAGAATAATATGACTATTTTTCATGGTGGAAGCTAGATAGTGTGGCAATACCTTGAAAATATGTTTCTGTGTTGCGCCACACAGTGACATACATATGAATCATTCAGCCATAAAAAAGCACATCTATCTTAAGGCCTGATCCAGTGATGAAACAGGAGCAGGTGATTCCAGATGATCAGGCGGTGGTCAGTATACTAGTGGTGCTGAATGCTGAGTGGCTGGGACCGCTTTATCTAGGCACCATGTGTTTTTGGGCACATTATTTATCTGTTCTTTATCCAGTCTGCTCAATATGCCAATTCTAAGAATTGGCGTATTGAGTAGATTTTTGCCCCAATAGCATGAAATAAGGGGGTGACTCAAAACTTTTGCACAGTACTGTACATCTCAGAGATGATGTTTCCGTATATCTTATCTGGTTTCTGATAAAGGTACCAAATAATCTGTTCTCCATTTTTCTACTAGGGGACAAGTGTTCTCTCTCCAGCCTTTCACGTGGGAGTGGTCATCTCTCTGGCTCTGCTCATCTATAAGATGTCCTCTGAGCAGCTGTTCCAAAAACACCCCTGTCTCTATGTATTAGCTTTCGGTTTTGTCACCGCTAAGCTAACCAACCGACTGGTGGTAAGGCAGACATTAGAATAGTCATAATGGCAAGGTTTACTTCTATTATTCTTAAAATTATATACAGTATATTCATTTAATAGTGCATTCTACACAATAGTCTGCAGTGAATATGTTCCAGTACAAGTTATGATAAAATTTCTTGTCTTAGCATCACAAATGTGGTTTGAGTTTACAATCTCAACACATTACTCCATATTACTATAAATTACTATAAATATCAGCGTGCTTTTGTTTTTGTTGTGTGATGCAACCTAGTGCATCATTTAAAGCAATGCATGAACACTATAAAAGCCTAACTAAGATATGAAAATACATATAAATACAATAAACGTGTGAGTGAAATTTTAGGCAAAAACAATTATAGATATTTAAGTTCCTCCCCGCCCACATTAGAATTTGATCACCTGCACTCCACAGATTCCAAATCCTTGCATATATATAATAGTATGTATGCAGTCGCAGTTACATTTGGAATACAATTAGCATTGTATCTTTAGATGTGCAAACATAATTAAGGTTTCAAGGAACTATTTACAATTTGTACCATTTAGATTTTAAATATTTGTATTATATAATACTGAAATACAGCTATGTAGTTTGAATAATTGTGCTGCGTATGTTTTGTTAGGTTTCCCATATGACTAAAAGTGAAATGCATCGTAGCGACCTGGCATTTCTTTGTCCATTGCTGCTGTTCCTGAATCAGTATTTCAACTACTTCAGTGAACACATCCTCCTATGGGTGGCGCTGGTGAGTGCTCATGCTCCAAAAAATAAGTAGTAAAACACATCTTTTTTGTATGTACTGTCAATGGTTTAGACAAATTATCATGTTTTTCCAAGTTTACATTAACTTCCCATATGAAAGTTAAAGCTGGCTAAATGATTGTATAGAAAAAAGTGTTCAAAAAATGACCTGGTCGTGGAACACCTGACCAGCTCTTCACGCTAAGGGTGCTGAGACTGCATGGGAGTTTGCCTAACTGGTCTAATTGTGTTTCGTGAATCTTTAGAAGGTCTATGATCATGTCCCTCGTGGTGCTCTGTGGAGGGGTGCTTCAGGAGTATGTGGTTCCGGGCCCTCTATTAAGCGCCATTAGGGCCCTGTATGAACGGGGCAGAAGTCTGTCTTGTGTTGCCGGCTGGAAGTCTGACATGTTCTCAGGGCATCTGGGATTCCGCTCGGACTGCCCATCAGTCCTGGTTATGATATATATGGACAAGATATGTAGGTGCAGCCAGAGGGTGGAAGGAGAGTGAAGCAGTTGGGATGAGAATTAGCACCTGTAAATCCGAGGCTGTGCTACTCTACCTGATTTGGGTGGATCGCCCACTTCAGGTCAGGGGGAAAACCCGATGAGTCACAGGTTCAAACACCGGCTTTCTACCGCTGTGTCCTTGAGAAAGACACTTAAACCTCAGTTGATCCAAGGGGACTGTTCTTGTAACTAATGTTTGTAACTGCTAGTATTTAAACAAAAACGCACTCAATGCTGCCTTTTTTGCTGTTATTGCAACCTAAATTGTTTTTATATAATTGCGTGGAATGAGTCTTGAGTTGAATGTTTTTTAATGGGCAAAAATACTTAAATAAATAATTGGAGAGTTAAATTTGACTTGATTCGAAAATGTATCCGATTCTTGACCTTAAAACCGCGATCGGATCGAGTTTTTTTTTTTTTTCCATTGCACCACTACCAAACAGTGTTTGTTTTTTTATTTTAAAGCCCATGTGAGTGCTTTTCTCATGCACCCTAAAATCATTGACACAGAGTATTACATCATTCTCTGTGTCTAGGTTGTGGGTTTGAATCCCAAAACTGCCAGTGGCCCCACTAAGGGCCCCTCTGAGTAAAGTACAGTCCTCACACACTGCTCCCAGGGCGCTGTGTTCATATATGACAAACGCTTTACACACACACACTACACTGAGCAGGTGTGTTTTGTGACAACCTGCTTTGGAGACCAGACCGATTTGTTGGAGGGAGATTCTTTCTGATTATATATCTTGTAATGTATGACCATGTCGTTAGTCAGTCATGTGGTGTGCCCCCCACTACCACTTCAGGATTCCCAGTTATGTGCATATGTACAACAGGAGTCATGTCATGTGTCCATGGCTTCAACTCAGGAGAGGCATTGACATTGTAGGTGTCATTCAGCCATCTACATACCTACTTGTTGGAAAGTAGATGTCTAATATTTTTTGTTCATGCAAGTTATCTGTTTAACACTCTTAGCCATACGATTGGTGTGTGCTTGCGTATATACAAAACCTGATTATTATTATTTTTTTTACATTGTTTAGGTTCTCAGTTAATTTAAGCATGACTCAACCCAAATCACCACTGTTCCAGAATCTGTACATTTTTTACTAGTAATAGTAAATTTAAGTTGTTTGATCTGCTCTTCTTTATTGTAGGTCCTGTCTGGCCTTGACTTGGTGTGCTACTGTGTGAGCGTGTGTAAGCAGATCGCTGCGTGCCTAAACATCAGTGTGTTCAGCCTCCGCAAGCCAGGCTCCTCCAAACCAGGCTACCGCAACAACCATTAACACGCACACACATACACATACACAGACACAGGCTCCGTCCCTCTGCAGGTCAGTTACTTGAATGGATGTAACAAATTTCTAACCCAAACACAGTCCAGATTATGCAAAACTCCTCAGAGCTGACACCTGTATGTGTCTGAAGGAATGGAGGATGTGTGGAGTGATTTTAAGAACAGTGGAATATTGAGGGAATTACTGGGGTCTTTTTAAACACTCCGGTTTCTAATGTTCTCAGTGTGTTGCTTAAGTTAATGTTTCCTGTTTTTGTCCCATGTCTTTAAAATTGACACAGATATAAAGGAATCGAACAGAGTAAGATGTTACTATAATGTCACTAATAACATCAGCCAGTGTCTGCTGTCTTTAGAACTGAACAAATGCAGCGAAAGTTACGAATGTATTTTTATTTGAAGGGTTTTTCCACTCGATTCTTTCTTTGCTTGTATTTGTTTTAAACAGGCCAATTGCTTTTCTCAGACCAGCTCTTGAGCACTGCTTACCATAACACAGCTTAATTCTCAACCTAAACAAACTTTCTACTAAACCAGTCACCTAAAGTTAACACAAAGATAAACTAATCTTGAGCAAGTGTTAAATGAATAGCTTTGCAAAAAAAAAAAAAGAGAAATTAAAAAAAAGCTAATTGACCCAATACCCCCAACCCCCATACACCAGAGTGGCTTCTTTAGTATTACACTGGAACTACAAGGCATTGCATCAAGTAAAGTTTGTGTATACATGGGTTCCTCGAGTTATGCCGCAGATCTGTTCCTTCGACAGGGAAGTAACCCCAATTTTGGTGTAGGTCGAAACACACCCTAGTCTCAGTCAATTACCGATTCTAACACAGTTAAATCATAAAAACACAACTAAGCCACAGGTAAAGGAAATCTCCCTCGCTCATATGCCACATTACTGTGTATTCTTCCACCGCACGCAACCAAACTAGTTTGTCCAGGTAGTCTGTATGTATTAGGCTAATGGTGTAATTCGAGTTGGAGAGGAGGAGAGCGTCAAAAACTCGAAACTTCGTATGTCGAGACTGTTGTAACCTTAGGACCCCCTTAGGATCATTTATTAAGAGCTCAACAATTTTTCAGACTGGAGAGTGAGGAGAATTGGTGAAATATAAGCTTCTTTTGCTTGTTACCTACATTAGCCTAAAGTACCAACTTTACTCTCCAGACATTTCTTGACAGACCAAAATTTGGGATGTGGGGCTAGACTGGGTAAGTTTTATTACATGCAATATTTTCTTTTGCTTAAATTGTATATAATATTTAAGTTAGCTGTGATTCCAGACTTTTGAATGGTAGTGTCATTTTAAAGAACCAGCGTTCTTCCACTATGCTTGATGCACAGGAAAGTCGACGGTACTGTCTCACTGCAGTGCAGTGACACTTCGCCATAGAATCCAGTGGCCAACATGTTGACTGGCTAGTTTTACACACCACACAGGCTGAGATTTATTTTGAGTTGAGAGTTCCCTCAAACAGGGAAATGCTCCCTGAGATCATGGTTGAGGTTCAAATGTCAACCTCTCTCTAACTCATTTTGTATTACACTTATGCCAGGTACAATAATGAAATAGTATTGCAGATCAAAGACGTAAAAGTAACTAAACCAAACATTTGAATTAGTGTTTAAAAAACCTGAGTTAAATTCATGTGCCTTTTATTTCCATTTCTCACCTGTTACTTTTTCTGTACAGCCAAAAATATACTCTATGCACATTAAGACTTTGTGTTCTTAATTTACACCTTTAAAGTCAAACTTCATCAAATTCCCAAATCTGTCGTTTACATTCTTACATGTACAATAATCAGTGAAACTATTAGAGATGTTCAGCTTTCATGTCACTTGAAACTAATTGTCAGAATCTCACATTTCTTATGTCTTAGTTTTTACTGTCGATGCCGTTTGAATGCTCTAACAGCACTTTACACTGTGTAAACATATTTTGAGGAATGGACCAGCAGAAGTGGTCCGAAATGACTTGATGTATTGTGAAGTAATGTAGTGTTTTGCTTCTCCAAGTTTCCATTTTGGAGATTAAATGTTTTGTCAATACAGAAAGAAAATCCCAGTCAGAGTAAAAAGAAATGGAAGGCTATGCCGCACTAAATGGTGAAGGTCATTTTCGATCAATGAGCTGCTAGATTTCCTTTCTTTTTATTTTCCAAATCGAGGTCAAAGCATCTATGCAGGTCACTTTCCCTTCTGATGTCAGTATCGACCCCTTTACTCTAAGCGTCCACATGAACAGCTGTCAGATCAGCAAAGGAGTGAGTTAAGGAATAGTTAAGGCTCCAGTTCCAGCCATGACATTTTGGGTATGTAAAGTTTGTTTCTTTAGTTTTAAAACAATGTGGCTCTGTGGCCAAAAGGTCATGGAAAATCTGAAAGTCTGTTAGAATGGTGCTATATGTCTAAATCATACGGACCAAATTCAGTCTTTAGTCTTTTTTTTACGCTATGCGAAGTTCTTTAGTCTATGTTTATATATAGAAGTATCTCAGACATACTTAGGGTGTACTCTAGACACGGTTGCCTTAAACCGGGCCCGAGTTCGATTGTCCCCGCTCCCTACTCCCCCTTTGGCCTGCACTCACATCCAGTTTCAGCATTCGTGCCGGAGCGGCGGTTTCAGGGTAAACAGAAGGAGCGGCGCTCTCGCTGAACGCAGTGGAGTCCGTCATTCTGGTTACTTTGTTGATAGTAATTTTGGGTCATTTGGTCCGCGGTGGTCCGCATCTCTCTCACAGCCGGTTGCTAAACAGGTCTATCGCTTTTGGGGTACAAAATTCTTTTTGCGAACGTCGCAAAAACGTGACGCCACACGTCCTGTTCCGTGCTCTAGTGCGGTTAGCGCTCACACTGCAAGCGAACCGCACCCGAGTCCAACCGAACCGCGCCCTGGCACACCTCTTACAAGTGGGCCAGGGCCGGCTAAACGAACCGCGCCCGGGCACAGTTCAGACCACTCACACTAGAACCGCACTTTAGTGGACAAACGTACTCGGGCATGGTTCAAACTGCCTAGTGAGTACACCCTTAGTATCTCACATAGCTAGCAGTTAGCACCATGCTGAGTGGTGGGTTTTTCCATCACATTTAAGCGACATACACTTCATCACTTCTGTGCAAATTTTGCACACCAAAAGTGTCTTGCCTTGAACCACAGTTGAGGTAAGTTATTGACATTGGTGATGGCGGTGGTACTGTTGTTGTTGTTGTTGTTGTTGTTGTTGTCATTGAATATTATTATTAAGCAAAAGTTTGTTAATAAAAACTGTAGGACCGGTAGCATACCTAACATCATGACACATGCACCTGTTGTACATGCCAGTGAGGGAAATTCAACAGTTTTGCAACTTCAAAGCAGTCCACCTTTACAAATAAGACATTTAAACCATAGCATACCTTCATATGCACATTTGGAAGGATTTGTAAAGAAGAGTTGTGTTTAGTCTTTTGCTTTAGGCTCTTGCTTTTACTGCACATTGTAGTTTTCCTGCTCATACTTGATTTAGATGTATGCATTCTGCCAGTGTCAGAAATTGTAGCTGATTGATCCAGACGTGTTTGGTGTGTGAAGTTTGCTTCTTTAGTGTTACTCAGAGGCACGTATGCCCACCTGTTAACAAGGTGCTGATGGTTTCTCACATTGTACGACATGGACTAAATTGTCATGGACTAAATTGTCACATGGCAATAATAATTACAAGCCCCCTGAAGCCTAATCTTTTTTATTTGTGATTAATGAACAAAACAATTGTAAAATGTCTCTACCGTGCTAATTCTCTAGTACTAATATGCTTCCATGACTGCAGTTAGCTTCCAACACTACAGTTAGTTCAACATGAAAGAAGCAAAAAACACAGACTACCTTTGCATTAACATAAAACTGAATTTGCCAACCTGTTACTGTGTGATGGTAGGGATGCGTCAGTTTTTTATTAATGGGAAGGTCCAATTTACTTACACTCTAATTGGCCTGGTATGCATGTATTTTGCCTTATTTTCACACTGTGCAGTCTTCATGACCAACTGGACATTTTAACATTTAATATTCTCTTTAATGGGCTGAACTGGAATTTTATATTCGTAATGAAAAGCGGGCTGTTTAACGTAGGGGTGTGCCAATTTGATACTGGCCAGTATCATCAGATTAGATATTGAAAAATGCCTAAAACAAAGCAAAAAATGCTTAAATTAACTTTGAGCGCTGTAAAGAGATGTGTCTGGACACAAGTATCCCAGATGAAAGGCTGTGTCACAAATTTTTTCACTATGTAGGATTTGAATTAAGGCTCCTGAACAGAAATAGTGTACATGTCTAACAACGAGCCACTAAACTGGGGTTGATACTGCGCAATGCACTATAAACTGCATCCAGACACACATAATTAACAGCTTATTAGCCTTGTTTTTAGAGCATTGCCCCTACAATCAAAAGGTTGTGGGTTCGATTCCTAACTGCTAGTGTCACTGAGGAACCTCTGAGCTAGGTACTGTCCCCACACGCTGCTCTCTGTGTGTGTTTCGTTGGTGGAAGCCCCCTGCTTCACTGGGTGAATGGGATAAATGCAGAGAAATAATTTCTCACTCTGTGCTGTTGTGGGTTTACGTGTGACTATAAGGGACCACTTTACTTAATACAAGAGAAAAGACAGTATTGATTAGTATTGGCAGATACGCAAGGTTGCAGAATAAGTATCAGATGAAAAAAGTTCTGTTGTATTACTCCTAATTTATATAATGTTAATCTAATAAAGTGAGACGTAAACATTTCCGTTATTTTTACATCCCTTCTATAATGGTAGTGCGGGATTAGGGAAAATAATATCAATGTTCAGATACTAAGTGCATCTCCAAGAGCATGTATTAATTCAGAAGCTGAATTTAACACCTCATGCTTAAAACTCTTTTTATTTTACCTCCTACCTCTAACTTTTTAGTTTCAGTGTGTATATTATTCCTCGCTGATCGTGTTAAGGAAAGTCTTTAAGGAAATGGTAGTAATTCGCTATTTATTTATGGTTGGTCAAGGCTTCTTTGATATTGGTATTAGTGCCTTTCCTGACAGTCTGTCTTGTGTTTCGCTCTGGAAACATTAACACACAGTACTGGGACTGCATTTGTGGCATTCTATAATGGCATTCTGGATTTACACTCATCCTTCCATATGCATTTGGAAACATTTTTAATGTGTTGTTTGAATTTTTTATTATTTTATTTCCTCCTCCTCCACTCCACACTCCCACTTTTATAACTCATTTTTTAACGTCAAGGGCATTTTGGGAACTTTTACCTGGATCCCTGAAGAGAAATCCCCATTTATTGCACTTATATTTAGCTTTTCAATAATTTTAAAAGTGTGCACAGAAAGGATAGCATCCTTATTTTTCTGTGAATTTAAGTAACTTTGGGAAATTAGAACTTTAAAAAAAATGTTAATCTGTGATCATGTGTAGGATTCAAAGACTCAAAATAAAATAATCAAATTAAGGTCAGACGTCAGACATGTCTCGAGACATCAGTTACATTTATCAGTAGCCTATGTTTTTGTTGTTTTTTGTATAGGGTTCCTTTAAGCTCTACCTCCTGCCATTTGTTGAATGCCTTATTGCTTCAGTTTGTTTCAACTCAATTTCAGTGCTTGTTATTTTCTCCTCTGGTTGTAAACACAGGCTGCTCATGTGTTCACTGTTAAACTGTCCAGTTGACATTTTCCACAATGTCCTCACACACCTTTAATTAGTAACAGTGTGTCCTGCCACAGTAAAGCCATTGTAGTTGATTTTTGCTGTTTGTTGTGTATGTATAAATATCACATGGACTGCATTTTGTTTTCTGATAAAATACAATTTTCTAATAGCTGTTGCAAACAATAAAGACTGTTATATTTATCATAACACACACCTTCTGCCTGGGGTCCATTTATTTGTGGATTGCTTTCACTCACTGTCACTCTCTTTCTCTGTTGCAATTTCTCTCACACTTTATCTCTCTCTCTCTCTCTCTCTCTCTCTCTCTCTCTCTCTCTTTCTCTTTTTCTCTTTCTCTCTTTCTCTCTCTTTCTCTCTATTTCTCTCTCTATTTCTCTCTCTCTATTTCTCTCTATCTCTCTCTATTTCTCTCTATATATATTTATCTCTATTTTAGGGCTGAAACGAGTACTCGATTAACTCGAGTAACTCGATTACAAAAAAACATCGAGGCAAAATCCTCTGCTT
>JBBMFX010074253.1:0-10438 GCA_037832545.1 Rhabdalestes septentrionalis
TGTGTGTGTGTGTGTGTGTGTGTGTGTGTGTGTGTGTGTGTGTGTGTGTGTGTGTGTGTGTGTGTGTGTGTTTATTTCCTGCAGTCATTTTCCTCTCTCTGTGATAATTGCTACATGTTAGGTTAACAGATGTGTACTGACAGCGTGAAAAGGCCACTCTGAGAATACTGCTCATTAAGGAGTTGGCATTTCGAATTATATTTTTGAACATGCATCCTTTAATTGGTCGGCAGAGTTGCCAGCAAAGGTTCTGGCCACAATGGAAATAATCAAGTCATGTAATGTATAAATTAAACAATTTCTAAATAAATATAAAAGTTATCAAACTTCAAAACGATTTGCAGCAGAACTAAAAAGTTGGCCTACTGTGGACTTCTGGAGGACTAATTAGAAAATGACTCATTTCTTTTAGAACATTCCATAGATGCATCTTAAAAAGTTAAACAAAGAAAAAACAATCTGCCTTGGGCTATTTTACAACTCTGAATTCCTATTATGGTGTGGGTTGTGAGGTACACTATATCACCACCTCCCACTTCTCAATTATGACATGATATTGATATATTTTCATGACAATGTTACTACATGATCTTTGTCAGATACCTCTGGCAAAAAAAGTAGTGTGATACCCTTGAGAGAAAATAACCCAAAGATCTTGTAGAAAAAAGGACAGGCTCCCAACTCATCCTAACCCACTCTGCAGATTTAGTGTGTTCCCCACAGATTCAACTAAACAGCCCCTTAATAAACCATCCATGCCCAAATGTATTCATGTGAGAGCTGGAAAATGACCACAGCATAGTGTCATGTGATGTAGATGTACTTGCTTCATGGAAAGAAAAAAAAAAGCAAATATTTAGGACAATAAGCTATAGTGAACAGCCAGGAGTTTGTGTCATGGTTGACGAATTCAAGGTGACGTGTGCTTGCATGTGCAATATTTTGCTCAATATTTTGTGCTCAATCTTTTATGCTCCGTTGAAGGTACAAAAAGGAACAAAGAGCTGATTCTGAATCAGGACCCTCACTCCGAGGTATGGTTTGCTGGTGAGTCTATACATATGGCAGCACAAAAGATACTCACTCTGCAGGATCCTGCTCAGGGTCATCCTGGGAGGAACCACAGGGGAGGCCTTTACATTCACTGGCCAAAAAAAGGAACATACATTTTTCTAGATCAGTCAACAAACTCAGCCCAGATATGTTTTATTTTTGCTAATTTCACATTAATGTATTATGTGAATAATACCGTTTGCTGATATATATAAATTGCAATACAGTTTGTGATTTAATAACTGGCGTCGAAGCATGAAAATCAGACTCATTGATTTATTCACAAGTGAAGGTACGTCAGATTTGGTTTTTCTGTCATACGTCATTCTTTAGCATGCACTGTTCTACCACACAGAAGAAAAAAAGCTGCATAACCTGCTTTATAGGATTCATGTCTGGGCCCCTAGTGACAGAGGCAAGGGCAACTGAGCGAAGGAAAAATATCCCTATACCTGGATGGATTTTCGAAAGCAGCCAACACTCAACAGAGGAAACCATCCTCCTCTGGCCAACAGCAGGTAGCCAAAGACAATAAAATTATTATTAAACTCCTGCACTATCATGGCCCGACCCTGAGATCAACACATTCACATTATATTTATGGCATTTTGCAGACACTTTTATCCAAAGTGGCTTCCATTTCCTAACTACACGGGACGGTCTTGCTGGAGCAACTAGGGGTTTGAGGGTCTTACTCAGGAACGCAATGGTGGTGTGCTGAATGTAGGTTTTGAGCCCATGACCCATGGTCCAGAGGCCAGAATCCTTCCCACTAGGCCACTCCCACATGTTCCCTCTCAGTTCCTGGGTCCAAGTTACAAACACCTAGTGGCCCCTAGGTTATGAAACATCTTCCACCATCAATATGCTCAGCTCCATCAATTGAATCTTTTAAAAAGCATCTCAAAACACTTTTTAAGCATGCATTTTAGTAGCTTTATTTTTATTTGTATAGTTTAACTTCAAGGGTAAATTTGGATATGTGTATTTTTTTCCGGTTATTAATTTATTTTCCTTATTTATTTATTTTAATTATGTTCTGTTTGCTCCTACAGTGTTATGTTTTTACATTAATATTTTACTCTTTTTATGTTGTTCCTGTTTGTTCAGCGCCTTGTGTCTCATGTCTGCGAAAGGTGCTTTAAAAATAAACTTTTCTTACTTACTAGTGTTTTTAGTCAACAAGTGTTGCATCAGTTACAGTCTGCAATGTGTAGCAGCGTCTGATGGTGTCTGTGTAAGTTTTGTGTATGTAAATATGAAAAAGTCCGCAGAAGTGAATTTAAGAAAACAGAAATTTGGCAGTGCAAAGTGAACATATTGGCACAGCTTTACAGGGCTTTGCATTTTTCTCCTACTTTATTGGTTTTGTACTTTTTTGGCCCATTTGGGATAGTTGTGTGACAAAAACAGTCTTAGTTAAATTTTATATGATCAGTTTTCCTTATTCCTTATAATTAAACAGGCTGATTATGAGTCTATAATTTAAAAACTGATAATATGTAAATGATTTGTTCTGACTGAGTGTATAACTTTAGTGTGTGTGGACATGGATAAATTCTTATTGGGTGATTATAGTCACTATAAATGAAATTATATTGCTTTATAATCATTATCATCTAAATTATAATGTTTCAATCTGTTGGGTTTTTGTGACATTACAGCTAACAACAAATATGTGCCGTATGGACTGCAGAATCAGTGCTGAGTTTTGTCACTTCAACAGTGTTTACACACAACATCAGAAAGTTTTGTTTTAAAACGTGAGGGAAATCAATTTTTCCATTGCATGGGCTGTTTATAAATAGTAATGATGATCTGCTGATGTAAACATCTGCTCTAGGTTGGAATGTATAAACAGTGGAGCATTTTGCTGCATGTTACTTGACTTTTTTTGCAACGTGTCCTTTCATGGCCTGCTATATATATGAACACTTAAAAATATTAAAGCATTTATTAATATTAGTGTATTCTTTGAACACTGCAAAACTAAGAAGTCAATCGATTACGAAGACTGGAAAAATAATTGGCAGAGTTCTTCCTGTTCAAGACAGATTTTTCAAAATGTTTGTATAATTAAATGAGTAAAACATAAGTGGTTTGAAGTGGATTGTGCCATTCTAGTGGACTCTGAACTGTTTACAGTGGTGGTATAAGGATCTAGGCGAGTGAATAATTTGATGCTTTCTGATTACACGATAAATAGCTCATATAACAACTTAGAATTACTGGTAGTTTTAAATGGCAGATTAATGGCTCTGTATTTCTCTGTACTGAAACATTTCACATCAAATCACACACTTCACATCTAAATGACTGAATTATACAGAGAAAATGAAAAATCTGTGGTATTTGAACTGACAGAACATGAGACCATTATACTTACTTTGTAGATGGGGAAGAATTGTCCAGTGGTTCAGCTGGATGAATAAGTACATCATCACTAAATGGGGAGAAGTAGACAATGATCTTTAGACTCATTCCCAGTACAGCCCCCAAAATACTGGTTACATCACCTCAGTACATCGTGTGTTCCACATGCAACATAAAAAGAACTAACATCTCAGTTTTGCTAGAGCACATTGCCATTTTGCCCCTGTAACTGCTCTCTTACCTTGTGCCATTCTGTGTGTGATTAAGGTAGATTGGTGATCCAAGAATGGACCCCAGGAACAGCGTGCTGAAGAAACAAGCAGGGAGCATTTTGGCAACCTAGTGAACAAACAGACCCTGGAGTAAGTAAACGTTTTGGCTTTATATGCTCTAATCACTCCCGCACTTAATCACTGCCTGTTTATTTTGCATACTTTAGTTTGACGTAGAGGGCCTTCAGAGTACATGGTTCACACAGATCTGGCTGCTGTTTATCAAAGATACAGCAAGTGACAAGGACACAAGTTGCAGAAAACAGAAAGGAGAAGGATCTGCTCTGGGAATGTTGTTGGCCCCTCACAGAGACAGCACCGCACAATAAATCATGTGGAGTGTCTCCTGCCAGCCATGAGAACAGATATATGACCAGGGTTCAAGGGTGTGTAACTCTGTGGGAATGTCCTTGCACCCCTTAAACATATCCACCGAGAAACGTATCACTTTTCAAAGACGATTGACAGTTTTGGTGACCTTTTTTGGTCAGATCACAGCTGCCTTTTGGAGTGGAAAAAAATGACTGACTCCCATTTAAGTTAACATCAACAAGTATTAGACCCAATTCAGTGCTCTAATAGTGCCACACAGTAGATCAGACCACTTCTTGACCTGATCAGCTAATTAACAATTAGTGACAAAACACATATTTCTGTTAACATATTCTACCAGAGTTCCAGTATTGTAGGAGTATGAAAATGTTCAGCACAGGGGGCCTGGGTGGTAAAAAGGCCATTCTGCTTAAAGTGAGACCTAGATATCTAAATGTTTGATTTTAATTTCGTTCATAATTTCTGGATTTTTCTGAGCATGCCAAAGTTTATAAAATATTCAGTCCTCACCCTACTGACCACTGATGTTGCTGTAGTCCTCGAGAACGAACAGCTACGTTCAGTTCTGCCACACAGTAATGTCCAAAAGCGTTCACTCCCCAGGTATTAAATCTACAGTTCAGTATGCTTTAACAGAACTGCAACATCACACTGCAAGCCCAAACACGGCCGTGCATTACCTGAACTAGCAATGCTCCCAGCTGAGGCCTGCTTTGCTTTTCAAACTACCTCTAAACCCCTTTTGTCTAGACACAGATTAGTACTAATCCAGGTCTTAATTACTTTGTTAGCATTAATAAACCTTATATCACAGGTCTCAGCTTTCACTGCTTTCAAGAGGCCATGAAGTTTAACAGTGAGTAATGTATGTGTGGGACTCACAGTCTAGAATGTCTAAAACTTTCCAGGAACATTAGACACTACCCACCACACAAGATGTCGTGACATCAACTGGTTGACGTCCATCAAGGTCATCCTTCTGATAAATTGTGGCTGGATTATTTTGGATTTATAAGTAAGAAAAGTGCACATCCTTGACAGGGAAAACACTTAAATTTGGCAGCTGTCTGCACACACTAGACATTTTAGTGCATAACTTCTATGTATTTGCCTGGTTTAAAATCTTAAACAAAATAAACCTGACAGTCACTCAAAATCAAGGACAGATTTTTTAATCTTTAATGAACAGGAGAGCTGTAAATTTCTCAAATAAGTAAACACATTATATTCAGGAGAAATTGGGAACACATTCACAAAGCAAAATGACACGGGATGCATCACTACTTATAATTTTAGGTATGTTACTACACTGCAGGTGGTCCGCCACAGACGATAAGGAATGTTAGAATTCACATAGACCTATTGATCATATTATAGCATTTTCAGACATGGTTCATAAAGAAATCATATTTTCATAATGAAAAAAAAAATACAACTTTGAACGGTAAACCCAAACAAGTTTATAATGATTGGCGGACACATTTCATATTTCCAGTCTTCAAACATAAGACCCTGAAACAGACACATTAACAACACAGAAGTACTCAAGGTAACACTTGGCTCAAGGCATGGGAGAGCAATCTAACAAACAACATCAGAGAATCAGATGCTCTTATCTCTTCCACCCCCTGCCTGGACTCCGCCACAATCCCACCCTGACTCTTGCTTATCGGAAGTCTTCTGCAGAGAACATGCCCTTCGCCCTTCGCAGGATAGAGTCTTTGGAGGCGTCATACGGGTGCTCCTTCGATGGGATTTCCAAAACAGCAGGGATGGACTGCATATGGGCATCTATAGCATGGCGGATCATCTCTGCGATGAACTGGTTGATGAGGATGATCCCAATGTCATTGCGAGCCAGGAAACTCCTGTTTGGAGGAATGAAACAGATATGAGAAAAACCCATCCCCTACATATCTAAATAAATATTTCCTTATGCTTTTGAAAAACGTTTGTAATATAAATATGTAATAGGGCAATAGGTTAGCTTTATATTCGAATAGAATATAGTAACAATATACACAAACATATACATATACATGTAACTTCAGGCCTGAGGCCTGAATATGAACGAAGAACTTCCACGTCCTGCTCTGTGGAAACACTGCCATTACTTTTAAGTACTCATTAATGAATGCACTACATCACATTAAGAACACGAAATTCCTTTAAAGCCATTCACCAAGTTAAGTGGCAGTCAGCCAGGAACACGGCGCCCGGGGAACAGTGCATAGGGACGGTACCTTGCTCAAGGTTACCACACAGTGGTGCCACTAACACTCGTGGGATTCAAACCCAAGGCCTTTGGATCGCACCCGAGGCCTAGACAGATGTTCAGTAATACTAAGAAAGAACAGGACTTGGTTTTATCTGCACCAAAGGTGACAGGCTGAATAACTGGAAAGGGGTCAGCAGCTCGAGCTGTTAGCTTAGCTTGCACTACTACTGAAACTACGTGTTTAAACCACGACTTTGTCGAAGCTGACGACGAATATTTCAGAATTTTCATTAGATAGCGAGATAAATATGAAAGCCCAATACATCACTGCTCCAGCAGAAGCTCTTACTTGAAGGTCTCCTCTATCTCGGTGATGCTGGTGTCCTTCTCCACCACTAGGAAGTTTGGTTTTCGGTTCTTATTGAGCTCCCCGATCCCCCCGAGCAGGAATCCGGTACAGGTGTCCTCATCTCCGATCACAGCGATCAATTTACCCCGGCCGGCCATGGCAGTTAATCGCAGAGAGAAGAGAGAACCAGAGCGAAATAACAGACCCCTCTGACCCTGGATCACATGTTACAGTCAGCTGACCCTCTCACACTCACTTCCGCTTCAGAATTCGCAGACTGAACCTGACCACATATTAATCACAAGTAATGATTATATGGCAATGTAAACTAAGATAATTTATTATCATTGTAATTAATAAATGACAATAACATTTTTTATAATTTTTGTTTTTGCCTGATTTTGAAAGATAAGAAAACGTGCTATTGGTGAAGCAATAATGGTTGTGTTCTGACTGCTTTCTGCGTGGTGAAGTGTTCCTGTTAGAGACAGATATGTTGTTGTTTTTTTTTTACTGAATGTATAAATAGAAAAGCCTCCAAAGAATCAAACTACATTAATACATTTTTTTAAACAAATAGACAATAGGCTTGGAGAGTCAGAGGTATATCTCACAACAACAGAAATGTCTTCATTAATCTTTCTGGCATTCCTGTGTGAAAGTCTCCAACGATGGAAGATAATCCTGGAGAAAGATCAGCACGAGGCGTTGTTTTTCTCAGTAGTAATATTTTTTGTTTTTTCTCCGGCAGGTGGCGCTGTCTGCTCTCTGCGTGACTCACCCTGCAGAAGAAAACTACAGTCACGTGAGAAAAAGAGAACCGACTGAGTTCGTTTGTGGCGTTTCCTGGACTGGTCTGATCTGAGGACTGAACTCACAATGGTTAGTACAGTATCATTATTTTGTAGCTGTTTGAGATTCCGACCGAACTGGAGACTGTTACTCTATGTTCTGCAGCCGGACAGGGTGTGGAGCTGTGACACACCGTTAGGTGTTTTTCTGTCCATGATTCACATTATCTAGTGACCAAGTCCTCCTGGAGCTCAGTCAGAGGTGTTCAAGCATGAACAACAACAAACTGTGCAGCGCAGGTGGACCACAGACAGAAACTGGCAAACACCTTCCTGTATTTAACCACTTCTTGTCTTAGACAGATTGTTGTTGTTTTCATGCTTATTTGAGCTCTGTCTCTCTCTCTCTCTCTCTCTCTCTCTCTCTCTCTATCTGTCTGTTTCTATTGGTCTCTGTCTCTTTCTGTCTCTCTGTCTTTGTCTGTCTCTTTCTCTCTTTCTGATAGACGACAGCTCTGACTCAGGGTTTAGAGAGAATACCAGACCAGATAGGTTACTTGGTGATCAGTGAGGATGGCGTACTTGCAGTAAGTATTTATACATCAAGCACGAGAATCACATTTCTTTAACAACACTCTGTAAACCACCGCTCATAACAGTTTGAATTGAACTGACACAAGTTCTGTCTACGTTTCTCTCAGTCTTCAGGAGAGCTGGAGAACGATGAGCACACAGCAGTGGTGATCATGCAGATGGTCCGAACAGCTTGTCGATTCAGGCTTCATGGAGCAGCAGAGCCACCTTTCAAGCGCATGTCAGGTGAGAGACTGAATATCTGTCAACTCTCAGAGCTGCTGAAGATAAACAGATGACCCTCAAGTAATCCCACTTGAATTTCATCCACAGTGATGTTTGAGGACTACGTTTATGCAGTGACAGTCTCCGGACAGAAAGTCTTTGTTGTGAAACGGCAGAACAACCAACGGGAACCTGTGACAGTTTAATGGGGAAAAAGTTAATGGACTTATCTCTCTCTCTCTCTCTCTCTCACACACACACACACAAACACACACACGCACTGGTGCAGTGCCCTCTGATTAAAATACAAACTCACAATGTGATACTAACTGAAGTGTCTAAAAATGTTTGTCACAGTGTGCTCTTTGTACGTTCAGAATTAGAAAATCATTGAATGTTTATGTTTTGTGTTTTTTTCCCAGGCTGATGGTATTAACGTCATGAAATCGTGCTCTGAATCATTGTTCACACATCAGAGATACATGACAATGCTAATAACTCGGTTTAGTAGAACGTCCAAAATGGACCTGCCTTAATCGTATCTGATGCAAACGGTTCTACTAATATAGCCCCTGTTGGTGTTTCATTTTTTTGTTCAAGTGACACCAAGCCATTGAAGAAGTGAGTTACAGATATCAGGCATTCACGTGTCATTCTGAGAGTGATGGCAACAAATGCAGAGAAACTACGTGAATTTTGATCTCTACAGCTCAGAAGTGATGTGAGTGATGTTACAGCTCTTCCAGGATTAAATGTAGCAAATGTATCTATGCAGGGAAAATGGCCACTTCATTAATTGATTTACTTTCTGTTCTTTGTCCAGTTTTTACTGTTTAATACAACTCCTGCTGAGTATTTTTGCGAATGCTAGTGGCTAGTTGGGGTAAGGAAGAAAGTCAGTGTAATTGTCACATGAAAGTCTTCTCAGCTGGGTGAGTCCCAAATGGAAGGTGAACCATGTGATGCATTTTATTAAGAGAACTGGGCCTGTGCTCAGGATTGCTGTTGCTGAATAAAATAAAGATACTGGTGAGTTTTGTTAGTTGAAAAATTGACCCTTTTTGTTACTTCATATTTCTGATCATATTGAGCACAATTCATTGTGCCAGTTAAAATGTACATTTATAGTTTTGTATAATCTTTCTTTAACAAAAGAATGCACCAGTGGGTGGGGAAAAGGCACCTTCCGGGCTGGTGCAAACTACCGGGGGACTGAGAGTTCAGTCCTGTGTGTCAGTGTCTAAAAAGGCATAACTGACTTCACTCACCATGGGTGTGTCAGATGGGCCTCTCTCTTCCATCTCGCAGCGTGATGCCAGCCAGTGCAGGTATCTGTTAGCTGATATTACACGAAATGGCAAACCAGCAATTTGCATCCTCCAGTGTGTTGAGTTGCCCAATAGTCAGCACCATGTTAGCTGCAGTTTAAAACGTTTTGGTGGCATCTGGGAGGGAAGATGCGCTACCTTTCACACCTGCAGTGATAGCATTGCTCTATGGGTACTGGGTGGAACTGGCAGTGATAACATTTTATACAAAAATCACCAAAACTATGAATTCATTTTTCACACCAACCCCCACCGCCCAAATATTATCAAGGAAAAATACTCATATGAAATATGCTATGTTTAATTTTACACCAGATATTTAACTGTTACTTATTTTTTCATTGCATTACATATGTTTAGTAACACTGTGAAATAAGCAGGACAGATGTACAAAATAATTATCTCCAAAATAAACACAAGTTCACTAAAGTTTGTGCCACTGCTCCCATCGTCAAGCCCTGACAGGATGTTAATGAAGACCTATGAGAATCAGAAAATGTGCTTTATTTCTGAGGTACTGATTTTGATTACTGACAACTGACTTTGCTGTGATTTTCAACGTTCACCAACTAATCTTTAAATCATGTCCTCTAAATACGTCAAGAACATGATCTTTAGGATCTACACACAGACAATTGGTGGAGGACTAAGGTTCTACCAGAGAACAACTAGGTACACACCCTCCTTACCTTCCTAACCATGTTTCTTACCTTCTTTTAAAGGTGTTGTCCTGTGTCAAGATTGTTGTTGTAGTTAGGTATCAGTGACGGTGTTGATCAGGTGTAGTTAGGTATCAGTGACAGTGTTGATGAGGTGTAGTTAGGTATCAGTGACGGTGTTGATCAAGTGTACTGAGCTACAGTACCTTAGGCGATTGGTGGATGTCGACTTAAATCTTGCTCTACAGGTCCTTGCTACTGTTG
>JBBMFX010074293.1:0-10437 GCA_037832545.1 Rhabdalestes septentrionalis
CACTCTGAATTTACAAACGGTTTCAAAGGACCAGAGTGTGCTCGGAGCTCGGAGTGTGTGTTTAGGAACGCACCCACTGTTGAGAACGTGTTATAATGGCCCACGTATTTAAAAAAGTGTCGGGTTTAAATCGGGCTCGGGACGATAATTACAGTTAATGTATCGGGCCTGGCTGGGCTCGGGCACAAGGTGCACGGGCTCGGGTCGGGTCGGGTCTCATTTTCTGGGCCCGATCTAAACTCTAAGCTCAACACATTTCACACAGATATGGCACCCCTTAATGTACACTGACTATGCCACCCCTTGCAATTCCCTACTAATGAAAGTGCCAGAGCAAAAGGGACCAAAGTTTCAATAAGATGTACATTTGCAGGTTTTAGAAAAATATAAAAATGTATTTTTTATAAATAAATATTATTTTAGGTACTTTTTGGTTGGCCAGCAATTTATTAGGTCACTACACGAATACTAAAGAAGGGAAAGCAAAAAATATACAACAAAGAGGCGGGATAAAAAGGAGAGAAAATACATCACCAAGACATTAGGACAGAGGCCAAGGGAGGGTAGACACACTGATGGAAATCTAAGGTTTCTATACCACACGTGACTGTGTAAACACACTTATCCTAATATACACTTCAGTTAAACTTCAGTTCAATACTTCAGTTTAATGCAACCTTGACTACACTCAGGGACCTTAAGTGGAAAGAACAAAAGAGCTTCACACTATACAGCACTGTAAGACTTAACAAACAGAACAATCATTAACAAACACAAAAAACAAGGGCTAGGGGACCCAGATTTCCAGTGTAATTTCCTTCAAACACATTAGGCTACCCTGCGCAACCAGCACCCGTGTTGATTAAGGATTAAGGGGCTAAGGGCCTAAAGAATAAGGATAATGAAGAAAAAAAAAAAAAGAAAAGATAAACCCACTCTAGCCTGCAGTGTACAGAGCAGTAACATTGTACTTAGTCTAGAGGCTGGAGGAAAACAAAATGCACAAACAAAGAGAAAAATAAATAAATAAATAAATAAATAAATAAATAAATAAACTGAGCAGAACCACAGCAGAACAACTATAAATCATATGGTCCATATGGTTATCATTCAGTTAAATATTACACTTTTAAGACCCTCTAGCTAAATGGTCTAATGAGAAGCCAGTAAATACTAATGTCTGGTAAGTGTCAAACAAAGAACTAGCATGCTCAGTTAGCAGGCTAATATATCCTTACTTCATAGCTAGCATATGAACCAGCACACTGAATAAAACACTTAACTCCTAAATGGGTAACATACTAACAATCTAAAACAAGCTGAGCACACAACACAGACAACAGGTTACCACTGACTGCAATGTAATACTCTAAAACACACTTCATACCCCATGGACATAAACAGGCTAATCATAATATCCTGACACCACATAAAGACATGTACCGAATTAGCAACACATACCTGTCACAGTATTAACAGCGTATGCCAGAAGTTAAGCTTGGCGGTACATCAGTCACTGCATGGTCATAGCTACCAGCGTTCACGCTGGTTACACGCCGACTTGGAAGTTTGAGATAGTCCTGAGAGTGCCAGCTCCCCTATTCACTATTCAAACAAATACATGCTTAGCACACTACTTGCTAATTAAAGCAAACTACTCTCCACAATCCTGCCTCAACGAGATGGCAAACAGCAGCTGAAATTTAATGCAAGAAAAATGCCAACATGAACCTACAAACTCTGTCAGCATTGTGCATTTAACACTCAATTAAAATTTTGTCATAATTTCAGGGCTGCCAACGTTTCCCAAAACCTTTGCGTGAGATTTTAAGCGTAGAGCACGGGGTGTTTGAGGGCATGGCTGCCTTACATCCCAAACATCGAGGGGTGTGTGTGTGTGTGTGCTGACTTACATCCTGAGCGGCGAAGGGGGGTGGGGTGTGGGGGTTGTTGGCGGATGCGACATTCGGTGGCCCACCTACTGTTGAGGAGTGTGCACAACAGGAAAAGTACAAAAAATTGATAGTGTGAAGACAGTGAGATGCGTGTGTCTCACGATCATTGCGTGAGAGTTGGCAGCCCTGTAATTTAGTTAAAACCTTCACTCACCAAGATCAAGCTCAATGGCTTTGTTGGCAAAAATGATGGAATCCACTGTCAATGTCTTCAGCGCGGTCCCGCGCTCATTTTTGTAGAAGCATTTAGCACCAAACACCTTTTCACTGCTGCAGCTAGTGGTCTGGATGCAACCAATACCTAATCACCAGAGTCTAACCTACGTTACACATTCACAGCATCCATTTTCGCACTGATTCAAATGCATCACCTGACCGCTCATTTAAAATGATAGAACTCAAGCCCGAACCTGACCGAACCCGTCTATTTTTAGGGCCCTTACATTCATTTTTTTTGAAGGAAAGGACCAAATTTAATCAATTTCTGTAACTTTTCCTGCACTTTCTAACACACTTTTTTATGTGTTCGGTCACGTCTCTCACTGCCCATCCTGCTTTCTCTATTCTGGTGCCGGATCTTCATAATTTACAAATCACGCTCTTCCTAGAACACCGCAGCAGTGGGGAACCTGTTAAAATATTCAGGATCCATGTAGGCATCCAGAGGGACAGCAAGAAAGAACATTATCAAAACATGTTCCAGCCAGAAAACAGAACAGACCAAAGGACCAGGAGACAAGTGTATGGTTGTAGGTGTATCAGTCACACAGAGATGTACAGTCCGGCTGTGACAGATGTTGCATCAGAATAGAGCCATCACTGACACTTCGCTAGCATTAGCGTAGCATGAGGGAGCCAAAGGTAGGCGGACTGTTCTGCTGGGCCCTCGCTCCCTTCTTTTACGCTCATGGAGCTCCTTCAGACCCAGCACACGCCTCTCAAACCTGCGAGCAGCGAAGATCCATTTCTCACATGCTAACATGATATTATTGTAACGTCATACTGTAATTGTAGTCGCGCAGTGGCATTTGGACCTGCTTTGTGTTGCCGGCTTTATCAGAACATCGCTGCATGCGTGACATTTCAGATTTTGTTCCACTGTAGACGCTGACCTTTTTCACATCTATATTATTTCATCTGCTGGAGTTTTTTAGTTTTTTCCGCTGTGAAGGCTCTCCGTGGCCCTGCTCTTTAATGCCGCCGGTTTTCTTGTTTTCCTCTCAACCCTTCGTCCTTCACTTCTCTTCCGTTGCTTTTTACTTCCAGACACGCTTTAATCTCTTTAAAGCAGACTTTCTTTGTACCTGCCACAAAAAACGTAGATCCCAGTGGTCCATTCCCTCTCTTTTAATCTATTTATGGGCACAACTTGAAAATGTTAGCATTGTGGGCACATTTCTTTGGTCTTTAAAGTGGGAAAATGCCTTTTTACTCAAAATAAAAACTTAAGTTGAAGGAAAAGAAATAAGACAGACGCTTGGATGTAGGTGTTGTTTGGCTACAGTAATTTATATTTCAGTGCAAACCCTCAGAGACCTCATAGTAGTATAAGAAGTGCCAGCATTTTTAATGTCCATAATGGCCATTTAATTAGAAACCCCCTAATTGAACCTTCAGCCCACAGTTTGTTACAGGGTTTTCATCACTGGAGCCGTTCTTGGCTGGATATTTTGGTGTGGTGTGTTTCTAAAACTGGCAAATTAGTTGGAAATAAAGTTTCTAATAAAGTGACAATTGAGTGGAGTTTCCAGTGAGTGGAACGAAATCTACTGATGTTTGCTTTTCACAGCTCATTATATATATATTCATATATTTCTTACTGAATATATTTCAGTCCCAGAATAAATGTATGATTTAGATTTTAAGTCCCGATTTTAACGATGAAAATTAGTTCACGTACCTGCATAACTTAGACTGGAATATTAGATTTTCATTCTTTTATTTGATTTGGTAAGAAAATGTTTTATTAATAAAAAAATTAAGGGTAGAGTTGAGAAAAGCTTCCTTAGCTGGTCCAGAAACTGGGAGTATATTTTTGTTTGAAGGTCTTCAAGATGGTCTCTGACTGTAGGGGTCACCTTCACACTCACTAGTTCCATTCACTCAACTGTTTGTGTGTGTGTGAGACAAAAAAAGAAAAAAAAATCGGCACGTATGTGGCGTTAAAGGAAGGGAGCTGCTTTTCATACTGTGGTTTGATCCAGTGTTTGTGTGTACGTGACAAGTGTAGCAACGGCTCTAGCACGATCAGTTCACTCTTCCAACTGTTACATCACAAGAGAGCGCAACTGTGTGTGTGTGCGTCTGTGTGTCCTGCTGCACAAGTGTGCGTGCCTCTTTATTTGTCAGTCAATTTGTACTTTTTTCTGTTTGACAGCATATTCCCTCTCTCTTTCTTTTTGTGGTTTTATTCCACTAGCTTGCCTCTCTTTCTCTCTCTCTCTCTCTCTCTCTCTCTCTCTCTCCCCTTTATTCTGTGTGTCAGAGAGGCGTGTTGCTCATGGAGTGTCATGCTGGGAGCACCTCATTGAGGCTGGAACAGAAAGAAGAAAAGAAAATCGATACAGCGAGGAGCGAAAGAAGCACCCCAGTGCAAGCCTCATACATTACCATGCATTAGCCCCAGCGCTGTCCGATACAAGGGGACAGATCCTCTTTGGCCTTGTCTGTGGCGGTTTTGAACCCGTGCCACTGGGACTTTTGTGAAAGTGACTCTTCCCAGTGAAGAATATGCTCTCGCTGAAGGCATTTTTCACAACAAAAAGGAACAAGAGTCGCATACCAAACTTGGGTTTGAGCTCAAAGGTAAGATTTACACCTGTGAAACCAACGATTCTGTCTTTTAATAGGTAAAGTCCTTTTCCCTTTTAACTCTCAACAACCCACACTTACCCTACTAGGACCAAAACAAATGAGTGTAAATTATAAACCTTTAAATGCTTTACAGAATCTTTACGTTGAATCTTCGTAGGTTTTTTTGGAGAACTGGAAGTGGCCATGCTTCCTGGCCTCAGTTCACTGTTGTGGACAGTTTAGTGTTTTCATTGCTCCTAACACACCTGTTCTATCTAATCAGCTCATTTTAGTTAGAGCTCTATGATTCATCAGAAAATGCAGAGTTCACTATAGTTGGCCCTTAAAAACACCGAACATCTTGCCGCTGCTATAATTTGTTTTAGTGTTGGCAGCAACACCGTCAGACTCAGTAGTGAGTGCAGCTTTTAGTAATCCTGAGTGCGTTAAGCTGAAACCGATGAGTCACACAGACGGCACATGTTTAATGAATGGTCTGTGCACCTGCTCGCCTGTGAGAGGCGGGGGAGTGGGACTGGAGCTGGGCAGGTCAACTAAAACGAGTGAATATAAAGCACATAAAACCATGAATGATCTAATAGAGTAAGTTTATTTTTTAAATTCCAAAGTTTGTTAAATGGCACCGTTGCTGTTGAGTTCTGTGTCTGTGCTTGAGTACAGTTAGCAATCAGAATCGGGAAACTTTTTTGATCCCGGAGGAAGTTGCTTATGTGATGACTGCAAAGGCACACAAAGACAAGGACAATATAAAACATAAATTCTGAATAAAATCGAACAGAAAATCTGTAGAAATGAAAAAAGCTCAATATGAAAGTAGACTTTGAACTACACACAACATTGGTGGGTATTATTGCTATATATAAGGAACACAGTTAAGTGAAAACTACAGACACAAATATAGTCAGTTCACACCTGCACTTTTGTAACCATTTCTCATAGTATGTTCATATATCATATTCATTCTCCACCCCATATCTACTGTTTTCTTTACTGTTTTTAAGGTTGGGCATTGCAAAAAGCATTTCACTGCATGTTGTTCCATGTATGGGACAAATAATAATCGGAATCTGAATCGAAATCTTTGTAATAAGTGTATTTGTAACTAATCAAACTAATGTGTACTCTCTTCAAGTCTGCCTCCTCAAAAGCATCACACAAACACAAACTGGCCCTTTCAGCTTAACCAGGCATGATCGCCTGTGTTTTTAAAAAAAAAACTGCTCCATCACTCACACTCACTTAACCTTAACCTCACCTGATGGGTGTTCGATTTAGGCTTGAGCTCTTAAAGCTCACATTCATTCATTTTCCTTTTCATTCATTCCCAACATCTGATCTACAGGTACATTCTCCTGATGTTCGGCATCAATACTCATCCAAACCAGTGTATTATTTTTGGTTTCTACCACAAAAAATAAGAGACCACTGTAAAAAATCATCTTCTCTATGAGTGTGACGATCATTGAATGCCAGTGTCTGTTAAATTCCTATACAAGCACCTCATTCTGCTTCATGAGGGATTGATTACTGATCAGCTGAATCACCTCTTAATTAATGAGGAAAAGTATAAAAACACTGCAGTAATCACAAACTGGCCCTTTCAGCTTAACCAGGCATGATCGCCTGTGTTTTTTTTTTTACTGGCACAGAGAACAACACTGTACTGCAAACAAATATTTTTTCGTGACTAAGTATGCGACCTGCACTGAGCCATACCTGTGCCGTAATGGCCAAAGGTGGGTTGTAGCTGAGCTGTCTGAATCGCTGCTTTTTGAGAATGGGGAATGGGACATCACCCACAAGCGATCTGGGTTACGTATTCATTGCACGGCAGAAGAATGCTGAGGAGAACTAAAACTCAAACAAGGCTATAAAATATAGAAGAACACATGGATGCGGTTTGGGACGATGACTGGCTGTAAACTGTGGGGACAGAATTGCGCTGCTGACGCATCAGAAACACTCTTACCATGCTGAGATACACTGGAAAATGAAAGTGTGCTTGTGGTTCTACACCATCGCAGTGTGGTTTCGGGACAGCAGGGTAAAGGGGGCGTTTGGCTGAGGCTGTTATCCGCAGAAACACACAATCAGGGTTAAGGGTCTTGCTCAGGGACACGGTGGTAGAAAGTGGAGGGGTTTGAACCTGCAACTTTGTGGTCATCGGGTCCACAGGCAAGGGTTTTACCCTCTAGGCTCCTACCACACCAGACACTGTTCCTGTATTCTTATGGAAAAGTGCTTTGTGTGGGATTACACCCTAAAATTAGGCTTACTTAAACTGCTCCATCACTCATACTCACTTAACCTTAACCTCACCTGATGGGTGTTCGATTTAGGCTTGAGCTCTTATGGCTCACATTCATTCATTTTCATTTTCATTCATTCCCAACATCTGATCTACAGGTACATTCTCCTGATGTTCGGCATCAATACTCATCCAAACCAGTGTATTATTTTTGGTTTCTACCACAAAAAATAAGAGACCACTGTAAAAAATCATCTTCTCTATGAGTGTGACGATCATTGAATGCCAGTGTCTGTTAAATTCCTATACAAGCACCTCCTTCTGCTTTATGAGGGATTGATTACTGATCAGCTGAATCACCTCTTAATTAATGAGGAAAAGTATAAAAACACTGCAGTAATCCACACTCTCCTCTCACAGGGAGACCAGTTGGATGGTTAAACACTACTAGAAGTTCCTCATTTTGTTAAGAATGAACTAGAGATTTGTTTTCCTTTGAATTTTTCAAGTTCTGTAAACACTGCATCATTTCTCTTAGTCTGATGTATTTTCCATTCCGTTAAAATGACTCTCTAGAGTATCATTTTAAAGGAAATATTTTTTTCTTTGGAAATCAGGAGAAATATTGTCAGCAGTTATTAAAAACGAAGGCAAAGCTGTTTAGTTCGATACTTTAGCCTGTAAAACATAAAACCTGGGAAATGTTTGGCGTGGTTTTTCACCGGGCCTCGTACTGCATCCCTCTCCTCGCGACTGTATTCTCGTTAGTTGGTGGTCCTGTGTGTGGTTTGCATAATTAGCTGTAAACTGAATTTTCATTTCAGAAGCTCCATGAAGTGCACATCGCAACCGCATCAAGGCACCTTGCCGTGCGGCGGCCTCGCACATGCGGCTGAGGAAAATTGCCTGTGTAAGTAGATACTGCTGCACTGAGCCGCACGGCGCACTTTATTTACTTTCTGCGATTCTTCTGAGAGGCAGAGGAGGAGATGAGGAAATTTTCGGAGTGTGTAGGCTTAGAAGGCAGGTTTCAAACGGTGAGAGAGTGAGAGACATTAATAGTGGGAAAATATGAAGTTTGGAAGAAGGAGACAGTCACGTGTGTTGCCTCTAGCTAGTCCTTCTGAGTCCCACGGTGCCTTTTAAAACGTAATGAGCTGAGAGGCAGAGGACGATTGGTTTAGGCTCCTTTGGCAGCTCCTCTCCTGGAGCCTCCAGAGAGACACAATGCGCCTGCCTCACACACACACACACACAGACAGATGCGCACACACACACTCACACAGAAATCAAGTTTGAAAAGCAGAGAGACAGCAGTAATGATTTGTTATTGCGCTGGGCAGACCTCTTTTATTATATATTATATAGCCTCAAACATCAAGCAGTGCACTTGCACCGTTTTGATGAATTCTTGATTATTGTCTGTTTTCAGTACTGCTTTTATGTCGAAATCCGAGTGCTGTCATTGATTTAACATATACTAATGGTGTAATGATACAACCTTGGCCAAAAAATGATGTAATCGCTTTTTTTTAATACTTTGTAGCAAATAAACAGGTGTGGCATATAACATTTATGTGCAGCAGCTCAACATTCTGGTTTTGAAAAACACACCTCGAAGAAATGAAATGAAAATAATTTACTTAATGGCGTTTTTCCAGTCAAGTAGGGAAAAAGTAGTGTAATCAGCTTTGCATTTCTAAAAACAAATACTGGTGGTAAAATGCAAATGAGTCTCCTGTTCAAAGAGAGAGCAGACCAAAACAAGCTGCTGGCTAATTGAAAGGAAACATGGCCCCGACTAGAGAGTGGCCAGTTGAAATCAGTGAAATTATCATAAAACTCCAGGAAGAAATCCTACTCGGAATGTGGCGAGCAATGTTTGTTCCCAGTCAGCTGGGTCAATGATTTAGTGCAATAGATGCTGTTTGTTTCAAACATGTCATTTTTCCTTCATCCATAGAGTACACATATGTGCATTTAGCTTTATAATGATGTCATGAAAAAACAATGCATGTGTATAGATGTTCTGCATGTGACGTCACTTTTCCCCACGCCTATAAGGACGTCCATGCTGGACGGCAGAAGCGAGTTTTAGTGCGATTGTTTCAGTAGCTAAAAAGAGGTAACAGGGATCCACAGACATAGTAAAAATGGTTATTTTGTGCTGTGCGGTGGGCTGTTCCTGTTATTAACTCATTTTGTCATGTGTGTAATATTCTGTATGTACTTAACCCTCTACAGAATGGCGACAAGACGACATCATTAATAAAATAGACAGTAGTTACAAATATCATGTAATTTTGTGTTGTCATGGTTCGTTAGGGGCTGTTAGGGGCCACTGCTTTTTCGTTTGGTTTTTCTTTTCTGGTTGTATAGTCAAGGGCCTTTATTGTGACCCCCTGTTTTGTTTTGGTTCTGTGTGTCACATGATTTCTGTATGTATCACGTGTCTCTTGAGTTCCAGCTGTATTGAGTTTAGATCCCATTTAGTTCGGCATGTAAGTCTGTTACATTTATTTCTGTCTCATGTGTCCATCGCCTCACTATTCCATGTGTGTTGCTCCTGTTGTTCTTGTCGGCCCCTGTCCCTTGTTTGGTTTCTCCTTTTGTTTTGATTTCTGAATAAAACCTCCCGAGCAGGGAATCCCAGTTTTCTGACCTTTCCTGCAAACCTCGAGGTAAATCAGAGTCTTGGGCTCACTCCCACGACTCTGACAAGTGTATGTATTCCCTATCACTCTTTAGCAGTCGTGTAGTTCAAATTTTCAGTAAATAGCAGTGCAATTGAACCTGGTGTCTTTGGTGCTGAGGACATTGCGAGCGGCATGGCTCAGCGAAGCAAGCACCAAACCCCATCAAATCTCAAAGTTAGATAGGGCTCGGGGAGACCTTTCCAGAGACACCAGAATTTTAGCCAAAAGCCGTGCAAATTGCTGTTGTGTCCCATCACTTTTGACAACTTCGGACCTTCCAAGCAGCAAAGGTCCGCGGTGCACCCAGACTCTTCCAACTGCACTTCTAACTTCAGAAGGCCCAACACTTTTCTAATTTAAAGGAAGTATCTTTCTTTAACCCCGTTCAAGCCACTCGCTTTTGAAATTTTATGCCAAAATCCAGTATTTAATGAATACTAAGTGGAGCTTAAAGGGACAATACGTGAAATTCACAAAATTGCATTTATAAAGATTTAAATATTATTTAATATTAAAACATCTAAATTCAAATGTGGGATCTCTGGTACAATTGTGTGGAGTGAAGTCAGGCAGAAAAGGGGAGACCATACGGGTCGGTTTTTAAGTCCTCTGTAGAAAGCTTTTCAAATTATCAATGTTTGTGGACTATATCCAGGTAGCCGACTTTCACTGATAACGGAACTGACATATTTAAACAGCTGTGAACAAATGAAAAAGTCTATTA